>JASSUY010033552.1:0-13050 GCA_032466535.1 Forpus xanthops
GATGATCAGGGGACTGGAGCACCTCCCGTATGAAGACAGGCTGAGAAAGTTGGATCTGTTCAGCCTGGAGAAGAGAAGGCTGCGTGGAGACCTCATAGCAGCATTCCAATATCTGAAGGGGGTGTATAGGGATGCTGGGAAGGGACTCTTCATTTGGGTCTGTAGTGATAGGACAAGGGGTAATGGGTTCAAACTGAAACAGGAGAAGTTTACATTGGATCTGAGAAAGAAATTCTTTACTGTGAGGGTGGTGAGGCACTGGAATGAGTTGCCCAGGGAAGTTGTGAATGCCCCATCCCCGGCGGTGTTCAAGGCCAGGTTGGACAGTCTTGTGCGGCATGTTTTAGTGGGAGGTGTCCCTGTGCATGGCAGGGGGGTTGGAACTTGATGATCTTAAGGTCCTTTGCAACCCTAACTATTCTATGATTCTATGACCCACGCTGCAGCAGTCTGCTCCTGAAGGACTGCACCCATGAAATTGACCACACTGGAACAGTCTGCTTCTGAAGGACTGCCCTATGGAAGGACCCACGCTGGAGCAGTTAATGAAGATATGCAGCCCATGGGAAGGACCCACACTGGAGAAGCATGTGGAGAACTGTCTCCATGGGAGGAACACCATTCTGGAGCAGGGGAAATGTGTGAGCAGACCTCCACTGAGGAGGAGAGAGCAGCAAGACTATGTGTGATGAACTGACCGTAAGCCCCCTTCCCCAATCCTCTGTGCTGACGTTGGTGAGGAGGAAAGGAAAACTGTGAGTAAAATTAAACCCAGGAAGAAGAGGGGTGGGGGGAAGGTGTTTTAAGTTTTCATTTTATTTCTCGTTATCTTACTCTGATGTGGTTCGTAATAAATTAAACTGATTTTCACAAGTCTAGTCTGTTTTACCCATAACAGCGATTGGTGGGTGATTTCTCCCTGTCCTTATATCAACCCATGAGCCTTTCCTTATTCTTTTTCTCCCCTGTCCAGATGAGTTGAGTGACAGAACTTCTTCAGTCGGTTCCTGACATCCAGCCATGGTCAACCACACTAAGTTACTGCAGATGCTCAGTAGAATTATTCATCTCAATGACTTAAGGGAGGTCAGAAGATGTGGTGGTGAATCACAAGGATCTTGTTTCTCTAATTACTAATTTGGCTGTGGTCATTTTAAATCTCCTCTAGAGTTGGCAGCTCTTTCTGCAACCTATTCCAGAGCCTGACGGAGCTTGCTTTCCGGGGGTACAAGGGCCATTCTGCTTTCCAAGACATTGACAGGCCAAACTGTGATGCCTCATCTGACTGGCAGCTTTACTTTAGTCTATTTGAAATATCAGCTCTTTCACTGTCTTAAACAGATATCACTGCATCTTTGCTCATAGCAAACTAACTTGTTAGGGAGCCTATAGCTACCACACGGTATTTTCCATTTGATCCCTAGAACTGGAATATTTCTGGGAGAGAGGCAGGGGTGTGGAGGCAGCAGCTGTTAAAAAGTGAAGCTTTCACATGCTGGACCTGTTGACAGCATTAAGCAGATGTTCGCCATTTGTAGAAAGAACATCTCTCTGTTCTCCTGGCTGCAGTCAGTCCCGCTGCAAGCCACATGAAAGCTGTAGTGTAAAGACAACATCAGAGCATTGATGCCAAGAGACAAAGTGAAGAAGTTTATTTTATTCTGTTTTTTCTTACCATGCAACATAAATCAATAGCAGAGATACTGAAATGTCCCACAGTAAATCTCACACTAGGTTTCCTCTACAGATAATGTGGTAGGAAAAGGATAATGAGGCCACATTTCTCATCAGTGTTAACCCACACCCTGGGAGATGTGCTCAGTCCCGGTTTTATTCCACGCTATAGATACCGAGGCATCCAGGTGTGAAAATGCTGATCACAAATGTGAGTTAAAAATCCAGGTTCCTGTTTGATACCAGGTAGAACTCATCAGCTTAAAAAGGAAATTGCAGATGTGCAACGCCAGGTTGGACAGAGCCTAGGGAAACATGGTCTAGTGTGAGCCTGCCCTGCCCTTGGCAGAGGGGTTGAAATCAGATTATTGTAAGGTCCTTTTGAACTCAAACCATTTTATGATTCTATGTTAGTATGCTGTGTTAAAGACATCTAGTCCAACATAAATAAATGTAGAAACAGGGTGCCTGAAATCTTGTCTTTAACGTACACACTTGCGGTTTTAACTTAAACTTACTTACAGTCTGAAGTAATTGTAAAAACTGTGCTTTCACTCACTTAAAATATGACTGCTGAGTCATATAAGCCATATGACTACTTTATCCTTTAAGATAAGGCCGCATTTTTTATTTCTTACAAAGAAACGAATGAAATAGAGCCTCTGTTCAGCAAATGTATGGGCTGGGAAGGTTCAAACCCACCATCTCAAGAAAGAACCCAAGCCCAGGGATAGCATCACTTTCTGCATCACCCTCTGAAACAAGGGAAATAACAAAGGGTAATAGAAGATTCATTTGTCCAACCTTCTGCAGCCTGGGGCAGGGTGAAATCCTGTGTTGTGACATGAGATATAAGAGTTCCCTCATCGAAAAGAGCAACTTGGGCCCATGTCTTCAGCTCCATGGGTGGGTTGCATAAAAGGCATTGAGTTGCGCATCTGTTATCAACTTGAAGAAGTTTTGGTTCTTCAGAACAACACTTACAGCAGTAACATATGTTCAGAAATATGTTTTGCAGCTGGAGGGGGAAAAGGTGCTTCCCTGCAAGCCTTGCTTTGGTTTCTGACATCTGGAGATGGGCATGATTTTTGACCTAGCTCTTAAGCATTTCTTGTTGGCTAGCTCTACATAGTGTCGTGCTCAGTGCGAGGTTTTGAGTCCACAGACACCACTGGGGTTATGCACAGGGTGTGCTACATATGCCTTTCAGGTTCCACTCTGGGACCAAAGCATCCACTCCATGCTGCTTCTCTCCTACGCCTTCTGTTTTCATTAGAGAAAATATCTAATGCTTTCTTATAATACACATGGTTTACAAAATCACTTTCTCATTTCTTTTACTGACAGAAAAATTGATCAGGTAACCTAGAAAAAAACTATCTGAACACACGGCGCAAAAAAAGAGAGGGCTTGAGGAAAATAAGTACACAACACAGAAAGCTATTAGTTTAACCACTATTATCATTCAATATGGTGTTGAGAGAAACACTGAAGAAGCCGTCATGATTATCTGGGGTTATAATTATGGAGTCTTTCATGAAAACCCTCACATGTTTGTAGACCTATATGTAAACTCAGGAACGTATTTGCTGATGGCCACTGAAGAGAAGTTCTAGTGGTCTTTGAAAGCACTCAGATGTGCATTTCCAGTGATCCATTCAAACAATGTGAAGTCATCTAAAACATTCTGCTTCACTTCCTGCTCCGGACTACATAAATTTTTACTATACAGGCTCCTTGACAGCACTATAAGGTATCATCCTTCTCCATGAACAACACTTATAGCAGGCAGGAACCACAAGGAACTATTTACCAACTTGTTATTAAGCAGATTGTCATTATCCAGATATTAGCACCCAGACCAGACACAGAGAGTGTGCTCACAGCTCCTGGAGTGTGTAGGTTGGCACCTTCTCCTCATCTCTGGAAAGCAACACCCAAGATCTTTTTCCATCTACACTGCAGGTGATAGTACATACCTCCTGCTGGCTGAGATCACACAATATTTGCCGTAACAACTTGAATAACGGCTTCAGCACCAACTTTTGAATGAAGGAAAATATGCACTCTAGAGTGGCTGTCATCAAGATAGGTATCCATCC
Source organism: Forpus xanthops (assembly GCA_032466535.1). Taxonomy (NCBI): domain Eukaryota; kingdom Metazoa; phylum Chordata; class Aves; order Psittaciformes; family Psittacidae; genus Forpus; species Forpus xanthops. Next base: position 3,777 of record JASSUY010033552.1, read on the forward strand.
CAAGTGCTATCAGAACAGCTGCAATTTGAATCACAGCTTCTGGAAACTTTTTTTTTGGCACAGCAAGAGAGTTGCTTCTGGTTCACTCTTTTTCAGCCTGACAGCACTGTGGGCAGTACTTGCCAAGTGAGGGAACATTCTCAATACATCATAAAGGCAATCTGCAATATGCTCTGGAAGCCAAGTGGACAGTCCTTGAATCCTGGAATCCTTTCTCACAGTACACGTAAGACCACCTTTCCACAGACCACAGAACACAATCTTTTTTATTTGAATGATGTGCCATTCAAAACCCCTAATTGAATTTTAATTTAATCTAACCTATGACATGGGGTAAAATATATAGCTTTAGGGATGAAACACATCTTCCAACTTCCAACATTTTTATATTGCAGATGTGTGGTAGGCGATCTAGTTCGTCTCCGATATGACCACTAAAGGTGTGAATGGGCATATCAGTAAAAATACAGCAGCTCCTTTGCACATAGTGGACAAAAATTCAGCTGATCACCAGTTAAGAAAATTGAAATTGCATTTCAAATTGCCTTTTCTGTTTTAAACTTGCTCAGTAAAGAGAAGAGTATTGTTCCCATTTTAAGGCTCTGCTTTCAGCACTTTACAATAAGCATTTTTAAACATTTTGCACTTTGTCTTCTTCTTAAGAAAAAAAAATCCAAACGCTAAAGAAAAAAAGGCTGTGGTGGAATCAGTAAGAATGGGATTCATTAACATTCCTAAGAGATTCTTGAATAACTACAACACATCCAATGCTTTCAATCTGTGTGCAGTATCTCTTTACATGATAGCTTACTACAATTATGTCAACATGTCAATGAAAAACATGAGGCTATTGCAGAAAGTGTGATTGAAGAATAATCCAAGAAGATGGAAATTATTCCAGGAAGAAGTGGTCTCCTGAGGAGCTTGCTAAAACCTTCAATGAGCATGCTTTTCATTTAAGGGTATGTTTTCTAAACAGCAGTACAGGAGGAAACCTTTAGATCTAATCAGCTTCATCATAGGTCACTGAAACTCATTCAGTACAAGAGCCTCCTTTTACAGCCTGTCAGGAGAAGCAAAACACTCCCATTTTTTTATTACAATGTCCTAAGGAATGTAATGCATTTACACATCACCTCAAGATTACAGTCATACAAATACTTTTGTCTTATTACTTGGGCCTCTGAGTTTGTCGGAAATGCTTGTGCAGCTAATGGGTTGCTGAGCCAACAGTGTTTTACTGGGCCACACTACCTTTAAAAACTTCCCTTCAGTCAGGTGTGATCTTAGTTCAAATCAATTTGGGAATCACAAGGGTCTTTACCTAAAAATGTCATGTGTCCCAGAAGTTATCTAATAAGAAAACACAGTCACTCAAATATAAAACAACCAGTAAGGAAACAAGGATATTATCACAGCCCGTAGATATTTAAGAGGGAGAGTGAATAAGATTAAGGTTGAAGGGAGCTAATTTTGTTTGCTGTCAATGGACCTTGAAGACTAAGAACAAAATGACCAGAATAAAATTAATGGAACCTCCTGGCTGACTCAGAAAATTATTCTTTTCTGTTGTTCTTCACATCCTGTTGATGGCTTCCCCAGTCACAGACCTCTTTTCTGGGATGTATGCATCTTACTGTCCCTATTCACATCTTCAGGGGCCCCTTCACATCTCATAAAGACTTAGCTCTCCAGTTAAATTGCTGAGACAAACCTTTGCTGGCAGGTGCATACATAAGCATGATGACAAACAGAATATGTTTTAATTCATCATTTGATCACAGAATGCTTTCCAAGGGTCATCCCATGTTAGAACCCTTTTTCAGCTACAATCTTCAAAAACTAAGAGGTCTGCTTTCTTAATTGGGCTTCCTAGACTGGACCCCTTGGGAAGAAGCACAGTAAAGTTTCACACTATTGTCTAATTCCACAAAAAGTCTAGGTGTACATGCCTAGCTCTTCAGATGAATGTGAGGATGGAAGGTCTACAGTTCCCATTTGCAGATATTTCCCCATTTTCCCCACATTTTTGTTAGCTCAGTATCTTCTAAATGAGTCATCAATCCCATGCCCTAGGCTCTGTCTTTTAGAAAGATACTCGCCCAGAAATTATCACCAGGTCACCTAAACCAAAAGAAAACCTAAACTCATTTACCAACATGGAAATAAGTAACCAGATCATCATGGGATAATAACCAAAAGGCAATCCATGCCCCAACAGAGCAAATCAGATCTTGGAGAGATTCTTTCCAACAACTGAAATATAAAATGCCCCATACCTTCTTGCCAGCACAGTTCATCTTTCAAGATTGACTGCATTTTGATGGCATTGATGAACCTGCAACTCAAAGATCATTAACTTCCTTCTGCAGGAAATTAATAGAAAGGTGTTTTCCAATAACTTACACACATATGGCTTTTCAATGGCTTAAAAGGATTTTCTCTACAGTACCTACTAAAATTAGGTTTGACTCCTCAACTGAGACTCTTCTTGCCAGATGATAGCTCAGAATGATATTTTTTTAATGGTTAAATTTGTAGGCATCTCTAAAAACTATGAGTTTAATGCCAACAATAGATTGACTTTTAATGAGAATAGCATTTACCAATGTCCCAGTAATTCATTTCTCACATTCTATCATTAATGTACCAGTAATTGTAAATTGCTGCTGCCTACAGAAGCTCTGCTCACAGGGTCCTGTGAAGTCAGAATCTTTGCCTTTATGTAGACTGTAGCATCTTGCTTGGCTAGTGAATCTAATGTGTCATTTATTCTTACTACCTCATTTGTACATTGTTCCCATTTTTTTCTGAGGCTGTAGTCTGCTTTTCATGACCACACTATCCACCTTCATAAAGGGATAAGAATGCTTTTAGAAAGGATGAGTGCTGAATACTGTACTTACTGAGGTTGAAATACACAACTGTAATGCTACACTGTATTCTGAAAAAAAAAAAAGATCAAATTGAAGAGCCCTAATATTTCAAAAGAGTTGTTCAGCAGATTAAATGTCTCTCTGTAACAGAACCACTGGGATTATTAAAAGTAAATGCATATTTAGAAATTAAAAACTCCTTTTCTGAACTGTATTCAGTGTACAACATGCATAAGCTCCACAGAGTCTCAGGGTAGTACTTAGGTGCTATAATAATTACTCAAAAACAGAATAAGGAAAAAGTATCATTGCATAGTTCATGAGAAAGACTATGCAAATACAATTTTGTTGTTTAACGAATGTCAGGAAAAAGAAGAATGTAAATTCTTCTGAGCAGCCACAGATAAATGTTTTTCCCATGTCTGTATTTCGTTAATCAGGAATTAAGCCAGATTTTTTTTTAGAACGGAAGCTTAAAAATAAAGCTCTGAGAAGAGGAGGAAAATAGATTATTCTTCAGTTCCATTGATCTTTCTATGCCTGTTATTGATTTTTTTCAGAGATTATTTGCAATATCAACTCTATTAACTAAATAACAATGATAGTAGTAGAGAAATGACCCATCACAAGATGAAAATTCTATAAATGTGACAGTGATAACTGCATAAAATTCTCAGAAAATAACTGATGGTCTTTCTCCTCAAAGAGGAATAATACAAAATTTAAATATTCATTGTGCTTCCATATCTGCTCATAGAAGAGCTGCACCTACAGCCTGAAAGCAAGCAGTAGGTAGAGTTAAATTATTATTTATTTTAGAATAGCCTTACTTAGCCTCAGTCTAGGTTTAGAGGGCAAAAACTAGAACAGAAAACAGAACCATTACAGAGGAATTATAGTAATTTGCAAGAAGAAAAGTGGGTCAAAACTGTTGCACAAATTATCCAAAATAAATTGTTTGGTCAAATTTATATTGGATAGATTTGAAAACAGACTGAAATTGAGATCAGAATTGCTGTAAAGGTAAAATTACTTTAGCATATTACCAAGAACAGCTCTAGTATTTTACTTTATGAAATATTGAGTTGACATTTATTCATTAAGGTTACCTGCATTACAGAGCAATTCATCCATTGAGGAATCTCTAAACAGAAAATGCCACAAAGAGAATGTGTATTGCATTAATGATTAGCATTTAAGGAGAGTGAAAGTGAAAGAAAACTTGACTAAAAATATCCACTAGTACTAAAAAGTCACACTACAGGCTTGAGCTTCCCAGTAATAGGGTGCAGTAATAGTTTGGCAGACACGGAAGCTGAATGCAAGATGCATCTGTCTTTAGGATTGATTCATTCTTTCTGCTGGCACAGTCTGTTTTCTTCAGCACGCAAACATTTAATCCAGCCTCATGGGGATGTTTATGTTGAGAAGAAGGGCTCTGTTTCACACTCGTTAACTAGCTGTCTTCATTTACATCCACTGTAAGCAGTTCTAGCCACAGGCATGGTGGTCACGAGTCTGCTAGAGCTGTCAGGTCTAGACGCGTGCTCCTGTTTTATTTAGAGGTATAGTTGTGGAAGAGGTAATGAGATCTCCACCAGCTCACCTCTGCAGTGGCCTGTTGCCATGCCCACAATGGAGACCTATTGGTAAGGAGACCCAGGCCAAGTCTTTTGGCTCTGCAACTGAACCACTTGGTCAAAGACTAGGCACAAAAGCCCTACAGCATCACCCTGCTGTAGGAACTTGTCCTCCAACAACGTCTTTCTGGATCCCAGCCGGGAAGCGTATATTTGGATGTGATTTTTCTGGGACAGCTGCTTTGTTTTTCCTAATTTATTTTTGGCAACTCCTTTGGTTTAATACGTCCATCATGGGGAAATCTCCTTCTCCTGAGACAAATTTGTCCTTGAAAGAACTTCAATGATTGGAACAGTTATATTAGGGATGAATTTGCAAATTATCTTTTCAATCTGGGTAAACATCACTTAGCTGCTTTAGCATCATTTGCTCAGATAATCAATACACACAGCAGACATGCAGAAATTAAGGCAAATCCATTGCATCACTGAACACAGCTGAGAATATATGCTGTAACACTTGGGCAAGATTATGGAAATGATACAACTTGAAAATGTATACCATGTCTCTCTCAGCAAAGGACTGCTTGTGGCTTTGATCACATATATGCCAAACAGAACACTTTTCAAATGCTTATGACTTCCACTCTTGTTTTTTCAGTATGATTGGTACAAAAGAGAAGTATCTTTAGCACTTAATAGTGTGCAGGATTACACAGCATTTGAAAGATGACCTTTTTATTCTCTGCAAGTTACATAAAGTACTTGTAAAACATGCTGAGCATTGCTCTCTGGGCTGCTGCGTGGCAGAGAAATTATAGCAGGTGAAAGGAAAAGGTACAGGTTAGATAACTATTTTAAGAGAACTTTTTTCAGCCTTATCAAGCAGGAGCTGATATTTTATTTATTACACCTTTGGAAAAAGTAGTACACTGAATCTTCCTCACTTCATACATAAACTGAGGGGAGAGAGAGGTTCTGCTTGACAAACATGCTCAGCTTTGTAAATGATAAAAACTTACATAAGATTTTTGCATATCATATAATCATTGTCACAAATCACTCGGTCTGCTCACTCTCGCCCCCTCTTTCTTCTCCCCCACTTCGGGGGGGGGAGGGGAACGGGGAGTAGAATCAAAAGAATGTAACTCCCACAGGCTGACCCATGACAGTATCCACCCCTTATTCCATACCATTCACATCATGCTCAGATGTCATATTTTCAATGTACCGTGATATATATATATACATATACACATACACACACACACAGAGGGAGAGAGATCATCCTTCAGGGTGCATGGACCAATCCCTACAAAGCTTCGGAGTCCATTCAGTCCATGATGTCAAGCTCCATCTCCTGTAGCAGTCCTTCAGAGCAGGGGAGGCCGTGTGCAGTGTTGGATCATTGCCTGCTGATGCTGATCATCCCTTTACCTCAGAACTCATCTGGTCTCATTAAAGTTCATTCTTTGTTGGAATGACGGTCAGAGGTCCATTCACTGATGACTTGAAGACATCTAGTTAGTGGGCTATAAAAGCATTACATAGCAGGCAACAGCATAAAATAGAGTTCATTGGCTGTTTTCCCCTAAAATCAAATCCCCTTGAGGTATACATTGGATTTCCCTATCTTCCCGCATTACCCACCAAGTATATTAGGGTCTCTGAACAAAAGCAAACCCACAAGAGGGTTTGCCTTTACCTGAAGCAGGAATAACCCAGGCTGTCTTCCCTAGCAAATTTTTTATATGCACCACTGGAACTTTGTCCCCCTCCACAGTATGTAGAAGTTTGGCCTGGGTTGGACCAGCCCTGTTCGCAGATCCTCTGGTGTTGACCAGCCAAGTGGCCTTTGGTAAATGTGCATTCCAATGTTTGAAAGTCCCACCACCCATTGCTCTCAGTGCAGTTTTTAACAGCCCATTGTACCATTCGATTTTCCCAGAGGCTGGTGCAATGTAGGGGATGCAATATACCCGTTCAATGCCATGTTCTTTGGCCCAAGTGTCTATCAGGCTGTTCCAGAAATGAGTCCCATTGTCCAACTCCATTCTCTGTGTGGTGCTGTGTCACACACAAAATCTGTTTGTCAAGGCCCAGGATGGTGTTCCAGACAGTGGCGTGGGGCACAGAGTGTTTCCAGCCATCCAGTGGTTGATTCCACCATGGTAAGCACATGATGCTTGCCTTGGCGGGTTTGTGGGAGTGTGATATAGTCAATCTGCCAGGCCTCCTCATCTTTGCACTTCAGACATCGTCCTCCATACCAAAGAGGCTTTAAACGTTTAGCTTGCTTAATTGCAGCACACGTTTCACAGTCATGAATAACCTGGGCAATAGTGTCCATTGTTAAGTCCACCCCTTGATCATGAACCCATCTGTATGTTGCATCTCTGCCCTGATGGCCTGAAGTGTCATGAGCCCATCAGGACAAAAATAGTTCACCCTTATGTTGCCAATCTAAGTCCACCTGAGCCACTTCAATCTTAGCAGCTTTATCCACTTGTTGGTTGTTCTGGTGTTCCTCAGTGACCTCACTCTTGGGTATATGAGCAGCTACGTGGCGTACCTTGATCACCAGGTTTTGGACCCGGGCAGCGATATCTTGCCACAGTGCAGCAGCCCAGATGGGTTTACCTCTGCACTGTCAGTTGCTCTGTTTCCATTGCTGCAACCACCCCCACAGGGCATTTGCCACCATCCATGAGCCAGTATAAAGTGCTGGCCACTTTTCTTGTTCAACAATGTCCAAGGCCAGCTGGATATCTTTCACCTTGGCAAACAGACTCAATTCACCCTCTCCTTCAGCAGTTTCTGCAACTTGTTGTTGAGGACTCCATACAGCTGCCTTCCATCTACAATGCTTTCCCACAATGAGACAGGACCCATCAGTAAGCAAGGCATACTGCTTTTCACTTTCTGATAGTTCATTATATGGTGGGGCCTCTTCAGCATGTGTCACCTCCTCTTCCTCCTCTGGTGACATTCCAAAATCTTTGCCCTCTGGCCAGTCTGTGATGACTTCTAGAATTTCTGGATGACTGGGATTTCTGTTTGAGCTCGTTGTGTAATTAGTGCAGCCCACTTACTCCGTTTAGCATCAATTGCATGATGTGTAGAGGAGACCCTGCCTTTGAACATCCAGCCCAGCTTGGGCAACCGGGGTGCTAGGAGGAGCTATGCCTCAGTGCCAATCACTACCAAAGCAGCTCGAACCCCTTCATAGGCCGCCAGTATCTCTTTTTCAATTGGGGTATAGCTGGCCTCAGATCCTCTGTATCACCAACTCCAAAAGCCAAGGGGTCAATCTCGAGTCTCCCCTGGAGCTTTCTGCCAGAGGCTCCAGGTAGGACCATTCTCCCCAGCTGCAGTGTAGAGTACATATTTCACATCTGGCCTGGTCTGGACTGGTCCAAGGGCTACTGCATGAACTATCTCTCGATTAATTTGCTCAAAGCCTTGTTGTTGCTCATGACCCCACTTAAAATCATTCTTCTTCCAGGTCACGTGATAGAGAGGGCTTACAATCAAACTGTAATTCAGGATGTGCGTCCTCCAGAACTCCACAACACTCAAAAAAGCTTGTGTTTCTTTCTTATTAGTTGGTGATAACATTGCTGTTATCTTGTTGATCACATCTGTGGGGATCTGGCAATGTCCATCTTGCCATTTTATTCCCAAAAATTGAATCTCCTGTGCAGGTCCCTTGACCTTACTCCGTTTAACAGCAAAACTGGCTTTCAGTAGGATTTGGGTTATTTTCCTCCCTTTCTCATAGACTTCTTCCGCTGTATCACCTCCCACAATAAGGTCCTCAATGTATTGTAGGTGTTCTGGAGCTTGCTTCTGTTCCAGTGCAGTCTGGATCAGTCCATGGCAGATGGTAGGGCTCTTTTTCCACCCCTGGGGCAGTCGATATCAAGCATACTGTACACCCCTCCAAATAAAAGCAAACTGTGAACAGCACTCTGCAGCCAGAGGAATTGAGAAAAATGCATTGGCAATATCAATTGTGACATACCACTTGGCTGCCTTTGACTCTAGTTCATACTGAAGTCCTACCATGTCCGATACGGCAGCACTCAAGGATGGTGTAGTTTCATTCAGGCCACAATAGTCTACTGTTCGTCCCCACTCTCCATTAGACCATCGCACTGGCCGTACGGGGCTGTTAAAGGGTGAGTGGATCCTACTAATCACTCCTTGACTCTCCAGTCTATGGATCAGTTTATGGATGGGAATCAGGGAGTCTTGATTGGTGTGACATTGCTGTTGGTGCGCTTTGGTGGTCACTATTGACTCTTATATTCTTTGACTTTCAGCAACCCCACAACATAAGGATCTTCTGAGAGACCAGGCAAGTTGGACAGCTGCTCAATTTCCTCTGTCTCCAAAGCAGCAATACCAAAAGCCCATTGGCATCCTTTTGGGTCTTTGAAGTATCCTCTCTTGAGGTAGTCTATGACAATTATGCGTGGAGCTTCTGGACCAGTCACAATGGGGTGCTTTTGCCATTTCCACCCAGTCAGGCTGATTTCAGCCTCCAGTACAGTCAACTCTTGTGATCCTCCTGTCACTCCAGAAATAAAAATGGGTTCCACTCCTTGACAGCTTGATGGCATCAGGGTACACTTTGCACCGGTATCTACTAGAGCCTTATACTTCTGTGGGACTGATGTGCCAGGCCATTTGATCCACACAGTCCAGTAAATCCGACTGTCCCCTGCCTCCACCTGGCTGGAGGTGGGGCCCCTCTAATAGTCACTGCATTGGTCACTCACATCTTGTTGACAGGAGTTATTCCTTATCACAGGA
>JASSUY010033553.1:0-26038 GCA_032466535.1 Forpus xanthops
TAAACATTACTGAGCAACAACTAAAAACATCAGTGTTATCAGCACTGTTCCCAGGCTGAAAGTCAAAAACACAGCACTGCACCAGCTACCAAGGAGAAAAATGACTGCTACTGCTGAACCCAGGACAAAGTGTTTGCATCCCAGGCTCACTGGTCTGTGCAGTCCCAAAAATAGTTTGGGGGGTTGTTTGTTGCTGGGGCTTTTTTTAATGTTTTCCTGTGGAAACTTATCACACATTAAATGTTGTGCACCTACCGAATAAAGTGAGGCCATGTCTAAGAAGATGACAAAATCCTAAAATCAGTACAAGTCTCAGACTCCAAGCATAGCACCAATGGCAACTAATGTTTGCAACACCTATGTTTGAAATCAGCCCTCACCTCTTTATGGTAAGAGGAAAAGCCCTTTTGTCAAGAGCTAGAGCTGCTGCAGGACCCATCACACAAGCAATGCACCATGCTGTTCTGTTGGAGGGCAGATCATACCCACAGAAGTGTGAAGGGAGCATGCACTGGGATGTCATGCCCTGCAGTGCTCCCAGGTGAACATGACACACGTTACGAGCATGTAAACACCAAGAGGAGAAAAAATGCTCAGGACTGTGGTAAACAGTATTAGGGAAAAGACACCACTTCCATCTACAGTGATCATTAAACTTCTTTGTTGTTAAGACAATCAGAAGCGCATGAAACACCTCCTCCCATGCCATAGACGTGTGCCCCTATGCACCCATGGCAACCCTCTTCAAACTGAGGTGGTCATGTTCCTTATTCAGTATGCCAGCAATGAGGATAATGAATGCCATTTCTTAGATCAGCCATAAAGGCACAGACCACTACCAAGTCAACAAGTAATGTGTTTTGATGCTACAGAGCTTCTGAAAGAAGTTGTTAGCTGGCCCCAGCTGAACCAGCTCCTCCTGAGAGGCCACCGCTGCTGCAGGGATTTCCTCCCTGCGCTCTGGCTCTGCCTGCCTGGAAAGGAGCTAGTGCTGCAGCAAGCTGAGTGCCCCCACTCCCAAGGGTTTAAGGACAATGAAGGCTCAGGGCCACCCCTTAAAGGCTGCCCAAGCAGAACACGGAGTAATTTTGGTATGAGCCAGAGCTAGCTCCCGCTGCACCTCATCTGGGGAGAAGGGGGTCCCTGCAGCCTGTCCTGTCCAAGCAACTCTGCCGCAGGGGCGAGACACAAACACGCTTTTCCTATCACCGCGCTCAGTGGTGAACAGGGACCCACGGCGCAGAGGGCAGAGGCCATCCTTCTTCTCCCATCTCTCGCCTACGGCATCTCTAAGCGATGCTCCCCAAGCTGGCTGTGCCCCTGCTGCTCGAGTTAATTACAGTAATTATACCTGCGCTCCGCAGCTCCAGCTCCCTTTGTTGTGACTTCCCTGCCCGTTCATTTGCAAATCTAATAGCTCAGTGAGTTTTTAAGAGAAAAGGGCTAGGGAGGGCAAAGATACAAACGAAGAAAGGAAGATTCCTGCAACAAGAATACAACAGGAATAGAGGAGCCATTGAGCAGCACCAGGTGTTTTATATAGTGCCGCTGCAAGGGCCGCACGCTGCTCCCACCTCCTCAAACAGGCCTTTGCTGTGTTACAACACTAGCCCAGAGTGGGGAGTAAAGTACTGCATCAGCCACCCCCAGTGCCTTTCCAACTTGCCTTGATCAAGGCTCATAGCAGAGCTCAAGATACTGCCCCAGTGCTTCAGAACTCACCTGCAGAAAGGCAGGAGAGCTTCCTGGGCACCCAGAATTTCCAGGATCCCCACATGGACACAGATGCCATGAACCTCCAGCAACTTCTCATTGCTGGGTCCTACCCATTTCTGAGGCAGGTTTCTTGTGGGCAAGGGGTGCTGCAGTATCAGCTGTGCAAAAAGACTACTTTCATGCCTGGAGGCAGAGGCTTTCTAGCAGTGACCCTGGAGGAAACGTTGCTGGAGGTGGGTCTGCAGTTCAGGTTATCTCTCTAAAGGACAGATTTGAGGTCAATCTTTTGAACAAAGAAGGGGAAAAGTATAAGCAGAAAAAAAATGGACAGAAATGGCTTCTTAACTGTTTTCTGGTGCTCTGAAGAAGAGGAAGCAAGAAGAGGAAGCCTGTGGTGTGCCCTGCCAGCTGGCACTGGCAGCAGAGTGGTGGGTTTTGCTCACCCATATACTGTGTGCATAGGTTCAACAAGAAAAGTACAAACCAGCATTATTTTTTTGTCTTTTACTGCAAATGGAGACAGGGAAACACAGTGAGGGACAAAGACAGCCTGGTTCCTTTGCACTAAGTGCAGTGGTTTAATTAAACTGAACTGAAGCACTTTCAGCCATTGCACCAGTTTATCAGTGTAGCCACACAAATCTAAGCTTGTTCACAATATCATCCAGGACACCAGAATGTCCCACTGTGAGATGTCACCACATCAGCACTAGGGCTCATTTCTCTCATTGGCCATGCAGGTGGCTGCTGAAGTCCAGGAGCTTGATAAGGTGAGGATTAAACAAACTCACCTGATAAAGTATTAGAAGAATACATATTTCTTTAATAAAAAAGGATGAAAATAGGTGATGTTTCTCATGATCACAGTAGATGTTTATCTTCATATGCTCAGCACACAAAACATTTATTGTTTTGCAATTCTGAATAGGCAAGAAAGCACTTGCAGAGAACAGACAGGGGAAGAGGTAGAGAGGCCTTCTGAACACAATGGGCAAGCAGAGAGGCAGTTAGGGAAACAGGTCAGAAATGTAAAGCACTCCCATTGGAAGGTAATGTTCCACTGAATTGTTTTTGTGAAGTTGAAGCAACAAATTCATTTTAATATACCAGGGAAAAAATGCAACACCCAAAAAAAGTAACGCCTTGGTTACAGGTAGGAAACATGAAACAAGAGTACTGCACAGATCTGAGCAACGTGTAACTGCAGCGTGGCAGTCTCCAAGTCTTTCAGATGACGTGCTCAAAAGGGTTTTCCATCTCCCAGGAGGCTGATTGCCAGGGAAGGAGAGAAACGATCTGCAATTAGGTTGATTAAAACAGTGGCCCCAGCATGGTCTGCTCTTCACTGTTGCCAGGAGACTAGAACGCTGGGATGAACTGTTCAAACTTTTTTGTAACAAGAATAGTTGTTTACTTCCACATGCTGTGATCTTGGCCCTCTCTACGGCTGCACCTTCTCCATTAGTCCTCCAGAAAAAGAAATCCCAACACAACTTCACTTTCTTGTACTTGAGTTGGATTTACCACGTCCAAAAACACACCAATTCTTCCCTCCCTCTATCTTCCCAGGATCTCTGCTAACCATTCAGGGGTTGTCCTTTCACTTTTTATAATATTAATCCTGTCTGTCCTTCCTGATCTGGACCCTCATCCCAGATAAGACGGTCAATTCCAGGTTACTTGCCCCCACTACAGGATATACATCTGAAGCAAAGGTTGGCTGCATGGATCAGCTGATGAGGACATTGAGATGAGCAGCCACTCACAGGTTAATAAGTGGGCATGCACAACCTGCAGTCAGGGACTTATGCTTATGGTAACCGTATCCTTGTGAGGTTACCATAATACTTTCGGAAACAGAGCATTAGACACCAAGCCAGGCTATCTTACAAACTTACTTGAGTTCTTCCCTCCCCCCTTTCCCAACTGATACAGAAGTGAAAGGAAATGCTGAGTATAGCATAGCAGGTGGCCGTAGTTCAAAGTGAAATCCTACTTCTTCCTTCAAGCCTCTTTTGATGGCCATCCTAAAGCATACTGGGGGGCAGGGGAGAGACGGAGGCACAACTTTTGAAAGCCTGGAGATCTCCATGTCACTATAGTCCAATTTAAGCCATTTGCTTCAGTGTAAATTTCATCGTCCCTAAAGCCAAGTTCATTAATGAAACTGAGCCAATGTGCCTTTTCTGTGGCTTTCTCTTATTGTACTTGCTGCTACAAAAAGTGTGCATGCCAAGAAATGAGCTTGCCTTTTAGGGTCTAAATGCCAACACCCTAAGCAAAAAGGAAGGGGCTGCGATGGATAGCAGGCATGACACAGTTTTGTAAAGGAAGTATAGAGACGATAGTGAGATAGAAGATTGCAAAAATAGCAGCAAAATTAGCTCTAAGTTTAAGTCTCTGCTACAAATGCTGATGAGCGCATGTGGGGGAAGGGAGTTTGAATGCCAAGAGAGAAAGAATCCTTGCTCCCGTTAACACAGCAGCAATCAGGCAATAGCTGGAAAGAGCCATTTAAACCTCCCTGTGTAGCTGTTGAAACACAGCATATAATTATTCATCATGCTCCTTTCTGCAGCCTGCACAGGCTGCCCACTGCAAGAGCTGTGCTGCGCAGCCTCCTCAGCACCACTAGGCTGCACGACTCATCAGGTACCCTCCAGATGAGGTGATGGGGAACGCACACAAGTACCTGAAAGTTTCCTGGCTAAACGCCATCATCTCTGTGCAGCCTCCATAGTCGCTGTACCAAGCTCCCTGCCTACTTGTGCTTGTATGGGGAAATTTTCCACAGGGAAAAATAGACTGAGAATAAGAGCAAGCAGCAGGAGTGCTACCAGAAAGTCTGGTCTGGTCCTTAGTCTTCAGGTACCAAACTGAGACACCAGCCCTGTTAGTGGTCCTGTTCTGCATTTGCTCCAAAATATCCACCCAGTACAAACAAGTATCTGAAGAGGGCAGGCACATCCAGAGGCTCTGAAGGGGCTCAGATGGGAGCACAAAGGCATAGCCATGTTAGCAGAGGATATAAACCCGCTATTACTAGCACTAGAAAAAGAGCCTAAGGTTTCCCACTAGCATTCTAATAGAAGCATTTCTGCTTCAAAATCACCTTGACTGGATGTCAAGGACACATTATAAAGGCAAGTCAATCCAGGTGTGAAGCAATGTAGATAGAACAGAAGCAAAAAACCTAGGAATACACCCAAGGACCTTAAACCCAGAAAGCTCACTATGGCATTAATAAATGAATTGCTTCCTGCAACCACAGACGCTAATTACTTGTGGTTTAATTTTTGTACTTACCATACTTCTGTCCAAATTAAAGTCAATCTAATTTAATGCCCCAACACAGACTCCAAGTGCCTTTTTCCTTGAAAGCTTTTGCTGCTAGCCAGTACCAGACACCTTATTAGGAACAGTATTATTTTAACTCCTAAGTGGCTTTTGTCTTATGTGTTGTGAATGGGGAAGACAGTCAGAAAAATAGTGCAAGAGGAAGAGAACGTGCCTTTACTCCTGTCTGCTATAGGTAGCCACTTTCAACAAAGGCTACTGGGAGAAATGCAGCCCAGAGACATGCACCTCTATATGTTAATAACATCCAACAGATGTTTCTCAAGTTCATTTCCTGACTGACCATAGAGCCCATGGATGATTTTCAAGCTTATCTTCAACCATTCTTTTCTATTTACAACCTCTTCTTGGATAGCAGCCTCCCAGCCTTGCCAATACTCCTTCCATCTTGGATATTGCCCCTCTGACAATTTGTCTATTCCTCAAATTTCTAGAGGGTCCTTGCAGCTAAGAGAAACATCTGCCCCATTTATTGCTGCATCTCCAGGCCCAATGGCCACACAGCATCAGGCACAGAGGAGCCCTGGGAGGGAAAGGAGGATATAGCATAGACTTTCTACAGAGCCTGAGGAAGTCAAGACTGCTTTGAAGGGTCTGCACAAGCAAAACCTGTTATTTGGCTTCCTGACAGCAAAGCAGGTGGTGAATTTACAGAACTCCTTCCAAACCCAGTTTTGCCACAGATTTCTGTCACTTCACAAAAGCACTTCCCTTCCACCTAGACGATGACCTTTGCCACTGATGGCAGGAGATGAGGAGGTTTGTTTCAGCAGATAGATGGCTTTGCAAATCCAGAGGAATCTGGAGGTTATTGAGTAGCTGACACAAGGGGGATTAACAAGAACATGGGTTACCTTCCTAATAAATACAGCCTGCCACGCATCTTCACATTTAAGAGCAGCCTCTCAGGGTCAATAGGCTTGGTAGATTTGGTCAGTCAATAAGACCTAGTATTAACTTCAGCAGAAGTGTCAATTCCTGCTTAATAAAACACGGTTTATGTTTTGAATCTCCCAGAGAGTTTTCTACTGCAAGCTTCATCTCACATAGCCAAATCCCTTCAAAGCCCAGGGGACAAAATAAAAGGACTGGTGAGCCAACAACGTTTTGAGCCTGCCTGAGCAGCACATTGGTGCACAAAGTCAAAACTTCCCTCAGCAACATGGGACAAGAAGGAAAATGGGCAGGTGGAGACCTCCACAGAACACAGCACTTTCCAAATGCCTCAGCACCACTTTTCTCACAGCTTCTCTCACCTGTCCTCAGCTGCCATCATGCACCGTCCTAGGCTCATGGCCCTCACACAGGACATGTACTCATTGTTAGGCTTGCAAAGTCCAAAGAGAGATACACTATCATGCATTCAAAAGCCACTGTCATCTCTAGGAGCAGGACTTTCTACACCCAGCCTTCCCTTTGCCAGAGAAACAGGAAAATACTTACCTTTCTCCATGCAAACCAACCCTGCTCCTTGGGCAACCTCATTACTTCTGGCTCTGTCTCCTGCCCCTTTTTCTCCCCTTCCCTCTCCATATCATCCACGTGTCACAGCACACAAGCTACCAAAGCCTTCAGCAGATGCCCTTGTTACCCCCAGCAAGTCAAAAAGCAGCCACAACCCAGAGCTGAAACCTTGTCACAATTTGTAATGAGCTGATAGGAAAATATTCCTGCTTGAACCTTTAACGAGCTCCTGATTATTATGAGTGGAAGCTGGCTGGCCTCCTGTTTTGTCCCATCTGTAATGGCAGGGCAGCTTCTTGCGTCCCCCCATGTATCTCTTCCCCTCAGCCCAGGAGGAAGAAGTACAGTAACTCTTCATTGATCTGTACCACACACTGGCAACAGCAAAAGAGAAATACTGCTGGTGTTAATATATGTCATTGCTGTAAATCAAGGGTTAAGTTTTCTGCTGCTTGGGAAAAACCTTTAATCACTGGCGATGTCACCAAAGAGCCAGTGAAAGACACTGAGTCATGTTGCACCCCAGAGTGTGTTGTGGATGGGGATTTAAAAACCCTTTAACAAGTGCATGGAATTGGGATGCTCTTTTTCCATCATGTTTTATCTGTCTATTAGGAAACTGTCCCCCTCAAGCACTGAGTAGTGTCAGGTGATCTCACCAGCAAGTGAAACATACAAAATATGAATTTAAAAACCAGCATGCAGTCAATACTACATGGTGAGCACAGGGATGGGGACTTCCGAGGCAGAAACATAGATCAGGTGCTGCCACTCTTCACCCAAACATCTTCCTTGCTGGCAGCTTCAGGAGGAGGCCAGAGAGCCTGGGACTGGGATTCCTGCCGAGTAAGCTTGTGATGTACCTGCAAGGCTAAATCACATCAAGTGTTTTCTTGCCTTCTTTCAGATTGGGACCAATGACATCCCTGTGAGACCATGCACCCTCATCAGCCTCCATGTTACCCCAGCACTGCAGGATCACCAGGCAGTGGTGATCAATAGGAAGAACCAACCCCTCTCCACCCCACATACAAAGCCTGTGACTTTATACCATGGAAGGGTCTTCCACTTTCATCTCCTGTGCATCTGTCTCCACATCAAGGCCTTCTACTCCCCCTTCTCCAAATTATTCAGCCAAAACCCTTGTAGCCCCCATTCTTAACTCCTTCTACAAAAGCCATAACAGCAGCAGTTCCCCTCATCAAAGTATTCCTTCGTCCACAGTGCCCAGCAGTATCTTTTCTCTGGCTTCCCAACAGTCCTTTCTACAGCCCAAAACCCAGGCCAACAAATGGGAGGGGACAGGAGAGGTTCTGCAAGCCAAACTTACCTTTTAATGCAACCAGTGCAACAGTCATAGGCAGCACTAGTTTGACTGGAAGAAAACAAACCCAAAGACTAGTTGCTCTGATTAAATATTAAAGATGGAGCACACCTTTACTGCATTTTTAAAGGCCATCTTTGGTCTCTAAAACCTGCGGTTTCCTGGAACATCTGAATGGTCTTGGGAACGGAGATGCCTCATGTGTTCTTGGTGATTCAACTTCATCCCACATAACTCAAGTGCCCAAGATGATCTGATGATGTGACAGAGCCAGGTGATTCATATGACTAGGAGGGCTAGAATGGGATGCTCTGGTGACCACTGTGACTCAGTTTTTGCTGCTGTTATGTCACAAGAAATGGCTGGGACCATCTAGACGAAGTCAGTTGGTTAGTCATTGTGCCCTGCACTGGTTACAAAGGTTTCAAGGTACTCAGTAATTATTGAAAACAGGCACAGCTATATAATATGCAAATACATACCTATATATTTATAAATGTTAGGAGATAGAAACTTTCTCATCTAGTTTAGATCTGCTATAAACAGAAGTATGGTGTAGGAATAAACTTCTCCAGCTGGCAAGTCTTAAGTGTTGTCCATTTGTGTGGCTTTTCCACCTCCCTCTGGGCCAGCCAGGATGAACTGCTCTTGGAGGCTGCAGACTGATCTAGGTGGAGCATTAGCCTGATCTGGCCACCAAGATTCCAGTTTCATGTTAGAAATGGCAATTTTTACTTGTAACAACTGTTAATATTTTAATTGCTTTTTTCTATTCAACATCACCATTTCCCTTCAGTCTGTGCTATGCCAGATGTTCAGGGCATGTGGTTTGTCCTTCCAGCAAAGGAGAACTGGAAGACTTGCACCTGGGAACATTCTACACAGTCTCTTTATACACGCAGCACTAGAGCAGAGGAGGTGAAGAGCCTGCAAGAGCTCTGAGAGTGACCTCAGCACAGGACTGGTGTGGATTTCCCCTTGAACTGATATTAATAAAAGACCAAAGCAGAACAGTGGTGCTCACAAGAGTCTCTCTTTAGGGCTCATGGCTCTGCCCCAGACCTTGCAAAACCCCTGTTCCACATTACATCCTTCCATGCCGAAGCAAGAAAAATAACTTGAAAGACTGTGCAGTGGGATCATTCATTGACAGATGCCTGAACAATATCACCATATCCTGTCTCTCGACACTGGTTACCCATTTGTTAACTGAGACATTAATACTCAGCACTTGCAATGCTTTTAACCCATGTATGTCAAAGCCCTTCTGTAGAAACAGAGATACTGTGTAGACTGGTAGGAGCCTAGAGATAACCCAGTAAGATTTAGTAACAGTGGCTACTATATTCATTGACCCAGCTGAAGATGCATGGAAGAGTGAAAAAAACTCTCTGCTCAACATGCAGCTGGTTTGGTGTGAAGCCCAGAAAGGCTTCCCTGGAGTAACATAGTGTGGAATTCGAGAACATCTTTATGTGAATACTGTAGTAACACAGAGTTGCCTTTGCAAGCTAAATTTTGCTGCTTCTGAGTATAATCTCGAGCAGAATCTGTTGTTTGAATTCATAAGGCATAAAAGACCTGCCTGAGCACTTCTCATTAGCATCCCAATACAGGCAATGGGGACAGAGATTAAACAGCACTCTCTGCCCTCCCCATTTCTCCCATTCGTAACCCTGTGGTGTGTATTTTTGGGCAGAGGCTGCAGTGTCCCACAGTGGGATATCCTGGGCAGCTCTTTTCCGTCAAATATGTAAGAAGTCAATGACAAAATAAGGGTGCTGGTGGAGGCTGATTCCCATCCTGCTGTACCACACCCAGTCTTCTTCTGTCCCCCTAGCCAAGCAAGAGCCCTTGATGTTTTGTTTTATGCTGTTATTTTCCCTTTTGCTTTCTCCTCCCCTCTAAAGCACACCGTTCTCAGAGTTGCCCACCCTCTCCCTCCACAGCAGCTGTCCAGGCTCAAAGCAATTAACTGTGCCACTTTCTCTGGGTCTGTTCCTCTGAAGATTGCTGTCCCACATTCAGAGTGGATCATCCATCAACCAAAAGGCCAGCTGCCACCCAGGGGTCTGGTGCAGCCCTTCGGCCCTTGTGCTAGAAGGTCCCTGGCTGCACTGCTGGCAGAGCATGAAGGCAATACACCACGAACAAAATCAGCACCGGCTGGAGCTTAGCATTCCAGCCAGCACGTATATACACAAACATGAGCACACGTGCACATAGTAGCAGCTTCACAGCTTCAGATCTCTGGAGATGGCTTGGAAGAAGAGCCCAGGAATGTTAGCTGTCAGGATACTTTGCCTGCTCTCATGCTGCAGAGAACTCCCTTTAGGGGAACTCTCCTTGCTGGGTAGGGTTTTCAGACGACTTACAGAACCTGTAGAGTGTTAATATCTGAAGAAAATGTGAAAGCAAACTAGAGCTGAATATCATGCCCATGCTGCCTCCAGCTCTGTTCTTGCCATGCTGCAGGACCTCCCTGCTGGAGCTGGAGCTCCTGCAGGCTGGCTGACAGGCTTCTAACCTGCCATAGTCACCATGGCATCTCCTTTTCCCTGTTAATAGCCCTTCTGCACACAGAGCACAGGCCAATGCTTGCATGAAGTGAGATGGCACCTTCTGATCTGATGATACCACTGCAGACCTGGTTTTCCTCACAGCCCAGCCAAAACACCTCCAGCCCAACTACTGTGCCTGTCCCAGCCACCTGCCCAGGCCAAGCTGAGATATGAGTGACACCACTATTATGACCAAACTATTGATCTTTGGAGCGAGTTAAAATCCAGACCAACATCCATCCACAACAAGGGCCATTGATAAGCAGCAATAACTTCTTTACAATATGGCCTAAGCCATAGCCAGGCTTCCTTCAGCCCACCAAGATACCTTGGAGAGGCAAACCAACAAGGAGAGAAACATCACTGCAGACTGGGCTAAAAAGGCAGAGTCCAGCAAGCAAAGCAAGAGAGAAATTACTCAGGACATGGATGCAGCATGCAGTCTGCTCTGGGCAGATGGGCATGGCCCTACCAGCTTCATACAGCTGAGACTGGGAAACATCTGCCATGTGACTAAAGCAGAGACCAAAGGGAAGCAGCGTGCCCTGTGCCAGTCGACAGTCCCCCCCTGTGCCCCGTTTGCCATGTCCATAGCATCAGCCAGCTGTGCTGTGAGGTGATGGCACGTGGGCTATCAGTGCAGCAGACAACAGAGAGAAATCAAGCTGACGAAACCCACTGCAAGTGGAACTAATGTGAGAGAGGCCAAGCAGTGAGGTGCAAGCTCTTTGATGGAGTGGGGCTAAACTGGCCAGGATGCTGGCAGTGAATGGACATCTGGCTGATGTAGCAAGCCATTTAAGAAGTCCAGTTTCCTCTGCTTCTCACTATCTTTTCTTTCCCATCTTCCTTTGTGCTTCCTTTGTTAGCTTTTTGAGGGCAGACAGCTTATCCCATCAAGTTGTCCTGAGAGGAGCAACTGGGCTGTTTAACCCTCTACCAGTTCCCTACTGACAAGCGTTTATTCAAGTCCATCTCCAGTTTCAACTGAGAGAGAGTCACAGAGATCCCAGAGATGATGAAAGTCTTTCAGACCTAATGAAAATAAGTAGGTGGATAGAGAAGACTCTCTGAGCATCCCCACTGCAGGAGAGATTGCAGCGTGAGCTAAAATACAAAGCATCAGAAAACCTTCATGGGATAAACCATGTAAATACCCCAGGGCATGGGAAACATATTTAATCTTCCTCCACACTCAGGACACTTGCAGCTGGACATGCAGCTGGGAGTCAGCAGGCAATGGAGGCAGGAATGGCCCATCTTGGCTGCATCAGCGCCAGGTCTCTGCTCCCCTGGCCTCTGTGCACACAGGTGGCACAGCTGTGTGTGAGCACATGCATCCATTGCACCTGATCTGCTGTGCTATGGGTTCCCTTCCTGGCATCAACAGCCAGTGCTGAACTGTGCGTTAATGTCCAGGACTGCCAAAAGTGTTTAAAAGGCCTCTCCACCTCCCACAAAGGAAAAAGAGCATCCTTATCTCTCTTTACTCCTGTCCCAAGGAGATTGTATCCTCTATCGTAACAGTACTTGGGCAGCTCTGTCATGAAGCAGAACTGTGCTGCTAATTGCTCCTGCATCTTCTAGACAGAGGGAGGCCAATGAGCTTACTCTCTGTGCAAGTCTTCCCATACCCTCTCTATAAATAAGCTCAGCCAGATCATAGCCTAACTCCACTGCTGGCTTCAGTGGCACATGAGTGCCCACCAATTCCTTCAGAAGCTGTTGAACAACATAAACTAGGCTTAATGGTGGATGCAACTCTCGGCTGCTCCCTCCAGATTTTCTGTACTCTGCTTGGGAGATCCCATTTCCCCCTCTGAGAGAAGAAGGCAGCAAATATAAGGGCATTAGCCCTCCTATTTGCACTGACACATTGGCAGTGCCAGCACATAAAAAGTCAAAGGAACCACATACCCATTTCTTTTAAAAACAGAAGGGTTAGGATGCTTTCCAAGCCTAGAAACAAACTTAAAGCCAAGGCTGACATTTCAGGGATCGTTGCCAATTAACTTAATGAATAAAATTCTCCTCTTCAGCCACGCTCTGTGCATGCAGCAGAGGAGCTGGATTGTTTTCCTGCCCCAGTTCTGGATAATAATTTTTGCTGCATTCACTCAGAGACATCTGTCTGTTTTCATGCCTGCAGTGTAAGCTGGTGCTGGAAGTTGCATCTGCTAAGGAGCCTCTCTGCTCTCTATCCTGGGGGCTATTTCAGAGCAAAAAAAATCCATTAACTGCTTGCACTGAAGTACACACTTAACAAAAGCATGAGCAAAGAACATAATGATGCATCAAGCTCCATATACAACTCACTGGCTGTGGCCATGCCCGCAGAGATGCAGGGAGCAGCAGTCTGGGGCAGGGTGGTTGCTTGAGCCACAGTGGCCAAGCTGCACGAGCTCCCCAGCACCAAGGCTGGGGCAGCACAGCTCGCTCCTGGGGCATCAAAATGGAAGCAGAACCTCCCCAGCGCACAGTGCCCCACTGCTGGGGGCAGCTGGGCTTTCCTGGCTGTCCCTGCCTGCCAACTGGCCCCAGGGAACACAACACTGCCACAAACCTTTGCCATCCTGCTCCTTCCCTGCAGGCCTGAATCCAGGTCACGACCACCCTCCTCTCAATGCCACCAAGGCTGAGTGGTGCTTCCTTGCCTTGCAGGTGGCTGTTTCACCAGCCACAATGTAGAGATGCTGGATAAAATAGCACTGAGTTCCTAAAGCCACAATAAAAAGAGAAAGGGAGCAAGAAAGGGCTGGGTGTGCTGTGTGTTTCAGGGAGTATGAATGACTGGAAACAAACCCCAAATCCCTGAAAACTCAGAGAAAACAGGAATAAAAGGTGGGAGAAAAGCACACAATCAAGGGAGAGGCGGTGAGGAGAGGGGCTCTTGGTATTGATGTTGGAAACGGGCTCTTTAAAATGGAAGATAATGACACTGAAAATTATTCTGAGCTTTTCAAAGGCATAAATGACCAAACTGCCTCCTGACTTCTGAATTACATTATCCAGAAAGAACTTAATAGCATGTTATTATCGCTTCTCCTTGCTGACAGGATTTCAGCACTGAAAAGACAAACAAGAAGTGCATTCATAATCGCACTCGCATTCACCTCTGTGCTGCACTGGCCACAGCTAATTTCAGGTAAGTGCCTTGGCGGCTGGTCGGTGGGGCTTAGTGGGGCTCCCTGCATTTGGCAGTGAGGTAATTGCCTTTGTCACTGCCACAGGAAGACCAGCTGGGTGTTCCTGGGGGTGCCCAGAGCTGGAAACAGGCTGTACGGAGGAGAAGGGAACAGCCTGAGCTGGCTGGTGGCAGCTGATGGGGACCTACCTCCCTTGGGGCTGGATTCAGGGGGGTTGTGTTGCTCCCCATACCTGCTAGACACCTCGGGCTCTGCACATGGCAGTTGGATCCCTGTGTCTGCTGCAGCCAGGAGCTTGTAAGAATGGAAGGAAGACAAGAAAGGGGAACAAAGGGACATGAGAGAGCCGCGGAGTGTGAGCAAGCAACCTGGCCTGAGATGCCCAAGGGTAGACATAACCTTTGCCATTTCTCTTGTACTTTTTGTGACTGGCAGCCCTAGATACAATGGTACTGTTGTTTTCCAGAGTTGGGTGGCCTGGTGCACCACTCTCTCTTCCTCCATCCCAAAAGGTGTCCCACTCCTCCCAAAACCTTCCCCAACAGCCAGAGATAGGGCCAGCCACAGCTATGGCATGGTAGCACAAGAGCCCAGCCTGGAAGGAAAGAGACAGGAATGGGAAAGAGGCAGTGAGCCATTTCATGGGCTCTGCTTGACTGATGCTCTGCAGGATACATTTGTATGGGGCCACCTAGCACACAGAGCCTGACCCAGCCCAGTGGGGTCCCTGGGCAGAAGACCTTCCCTGCCAGCATCACAAGGCCGAGCTAAACCCCAGGGGCAGCCTTTGTGCAGCGCTCTGTGGTCTGCCCATGATTTATGTCCTGGGTTTAACAACATTTCATTTCAGCAGCCATGCTCTGACGTCCAGAGGCCCCCAAGCACGAGAAGGGAGTAACTGCCAATTATAACAGCCAGCGCTGCGCTCTGCCTGCTCGCTACATGTGTACTCGTGATTTCTTCCCTGGCAGCACAACATGGCAAATAAATAATCCTTCCCTGCTCCCAGCAGAAGGCAGGCTGAGGAGAGAGCTTACACAGCGCACTCAGAGGCAGCCCCACCACCGCAGTAGGGCTCCCCAGCCCAGCCTCGGTGGGTGGATCTGGATGGATCACAGGAGTATCCGTTCCCAGAGCATAATTCAGGTGCTGCCAGGGACAGGACACGTGGCAGAGGAGCACCCGATAAGCTTTGCAGCCCTGTACCCTCCCACAAAGGCTCCTCAAAGGTCTACCTCTTGTAAAATGACTGCTTGGCAGAGTATGGGAACACAGTGACCAAAGAAAACCATGGGTAGAAGACTTGGGACTGAGCTCCTAAAAGTAAGACCATGGAACAGACTTCAAAGTAAAGGACTTGCATTAACGTTGTAACCCAGGCAGGTTGAGGGCTGAAGAGCAAACTGCAGGGAACAGCCCTTGGCCAGCAAGGCCATGAGGGTGACCTTGCACAGCCTGCATATCTCTCTTCTGTTCCCTGGCTTCACAATTGGGTACACATTCAATTGCCAAGTATGATTTCTCTAGGGTGAAACTCTTCTCCCGTCAAACTGATTCTTCAGTACTGCATTTCAGATGTGCTCATACCCCAAGTAAACACTCACCCCACATCACCTCATTGCGCTAAGTTTCCATGCTGTGTTGCCGAACTGCTATTTACATGCTCCCAGTGGCTACACCGATGGCTTACGCTGCTCTGATCTATCTGATGGTCCCACAAATCAGAGGAGCAATCGCAGTCCCTGCACAGACTGAGCGCAGCACATTCAACCATGGCACTGGCTGCCCTGTGATACAGGCATCTTACACTGCTGAGCTCTCCCTTCAGCCTTATCGGCATGATGGATAGTTTAGCCACAGTGAAGCACAAGGCAGTAATAACAATGGCAATGATTACTATTTTTCACATTTTCTTTAAGAGCAATATGCCAGGCTTCATGCAAGTCACTTTGCTTATTAGATACCATTTAGTAATCTCTTCCATCTTTGCTTTATTGTAAGTTAGAGTGACTGTTAGGCTGAGATGAGAGCAAAGACTCACAAGGCAGTCACCCTGGGGAGACAGTCGCTTGTTCGCTTACATTCACTCCATACACAGGACTGCAGGCCTGCAAACCACCAGCAGCTAATGTGCATTTTACATCCAGACACGTCCTGCTACATCCAACTTAAGTTTTGCTCCTTTCTTTCAAGTGTTCCAGTTACAGGAAGATGCCTTAGTAGTGCTATTTATGCTCACATGTATCAGAGTAGGGAAAAGCAGCTCAGAAAGAAAGAATCTGAATCAAATGAAAATAAAGATTGAGTAAAATAAAATGAAATAGTAAAATACCAAAGCTCTCCCCCACTCCACACTGCTCATGCAGTCTGGGTGAACAGTCCTTACCAGACCATCAGAAATCACAGTACATGGGTTACAGCGAGCAGCTCAAGAGGGAAGCTGTGCAAAGAGTAGCCCATGTCCTGACACCGGGGCTGACTGGAGCACCACGGAGGATGGCAGGCGCAGCGATGCTCTCTGGGTCACACAAGCTGACCCAGAAAGGCTATTACCCTTCGACAAGGTCACCTTCAGCTGCACAGGGTCTGCGGGAGGCATGGGTAAGCGCAGTCACGTCCTGCCCAGGGCTGCGGCAGGAGCAGCTGCAGGCACACGCACGGCAATGATCCCTGCAGGGGACAGACATGGATCACTACCCCATGGAGAAGCAGCGACAGCTTTCCAAATTGGCATGGAGGAGATCTCTCAGCTGGGTGTAGCTCTGTCTGCTGAATGCCCTCAGTGGGGAAACGCTCAGTACCGGTCCTACAGGGCCTGATCACCATCACACACTTAGCATCCCTCCAGCCTGCCTTAAGAAGCTTTCAGCTGGATGTAAGCAGAACCTCCTCCTGGTTTAAAGCCTGTTTAAAGCTTGAGGTAGCCACAGCAGGACCCTAGGAAGGCGCACATCACCTCTTTTCCAGAAGGCACTGAAACATGCAGGTTTTGCCCAAGATGAGGCTGGCAATCACCACCATGGCTGACACAACAAGAGGACTGGCGATGGGACGGAGTGGAAAGCCTTTGCACCTTGCAGACTGTCTATACACATCATGGCTTGAGGTGGCAAGAGAACTGGAGGCAGCAGCTCAGCCCAGAGACACCAGCTGCTAGCACCTTGCTGCCTCCCCGGGCAGGTTAGGAGGTCCTGTCATCCAGCACTGCTGCAGCCTTGCCCAAGGTGCACAGCAGTCCATGAGCCCAGAGCAGAGGGACAGCAGCATTCCCTGAGGGCTGCTGCGCTCCTATGGCAATCAAGACCCTCAGCTAAGGCTGCAGGCAGCAGGGAGATGGCTCTTCAGTGCAAAGCAGGTAGCAGCTCTTTCACTGCTTTGCTGCAGACATTAGGAGAGAGGAGATGAGCAAACTCACACACGCCAGTTGCTCCTTCCCTACACCCCCTGCTCCACCTTACCTCACCTCTATTCTTCAGTGGATCAGCAGTCCCAAGCAGACCTGGATTTACCTGTAAGGCTCTGAAGTATCCCTCCCACTTCCCAGCTCAGCAGTGCCAGCAAATTCCCCCTTCCAGCACAAGGGCACAGCCCCAGCCTGCACCCCCTTTCTCAGTACTGTTTGTCTGCTCTGTGCCATTTGAAAGCCACAAGACAGACTTCTCACCATCACACAGGATATGCCCTGGCTTTGATGGGGATGGCCAGAGCTCAGGCTGCACGAGCCAGCCCCAGCCTGTTGCTTCTAGAGAAGACCCAAGGAGGAAGAAATGTCTGTCCCCCCTTTCTAGCCATCCAGCTCTCCAGGATGAAAGGCACTGGCTGCCCTGAGGGCTGCACTCCTCCAGGCATTCCTCTCTGCTCCCACTTGAATGCTGAGTGTCCTGGCACAGCATGCTATGGGTGATGACTCCTTGTATGCTCCAAGACCCAGCCTACCCACATCTTTTTGGTCTCTGGGTACAGGGCAGGGGAGGAGAATGGTGCCAGGAGATCATGGAGATAGGCAATGGTGCTGGGGGAAGAGCCATGCCCAGCAATGCATGGAAGACAGCCTCAGTGACCCAAGGGGAGTCACTTGCGAGGGGAATGACTTTGGTGCTAGCCAGGCTGCGTGCTGGTCATGGTACATTTGCTATGGGAAGCAGGGAAAGCTTCTATACCACAACAGTACAAGGGTCATATGCCCCTCCAAGATGGCAGAGGGCACCACACAGCCTTCATCTGTAAATCTGTATGACGCTCACTTGTCATTAAAGTTCACTGGATGTGCTAGGTAAAGCCTATGGTGTTTAACCTGGAATAATGCTCCCTCCAGCTCTTTCTTCACCTGGGTATGAAAAACCATGATTAGTTCACACTCCAAATTCTTGAAGTTTTGCATAGCAACATCGTTTACCTCAACTGCCCCATTTTCCACCTCCAGTGAACCTAATGACAGTATATCTAAATGTCAGATGAAGTGACTGCTGGGTCCCCAACACTTCTGAGAGCACTGAGAGATGTTATGAGGCTCCAATGTAGTATTTCATATTAGAGAAGCTGAAAGCTGCCCACGAGTTTTGCACCTCTGACCCCAGCTCTTACCCCTCACTTGTCAATCCTGAGGAAGAGTTGATGTGCTCAGGAGCCTGCTGTGAGGCCGAGGGTTAGTGCCTGCATCAAACCTCTGTTTCCTCCTCACAGCTGAAGCTGAAGAGAGCAGTCACCTGCAAGCAGAGCAGCAGAGGCAGGTTGCTGGTGGTGAAAACATGGATAAAAGGAAGCTGAAAGGAGAGCCCAAGTGCACAGAGCTGATCCAGGTTACCCATGTTTGACAACCACAAATCAGGATGAGAAAGTGTCTTTTCAAAACCCTTTTAACACACTTACCTTTGTGAGCTTTCAGAAGAAAGACAAGGCATGAATGTTAAAGGGTCAAACTCCGGATGTTTGTTTGTTCCTTTCCTTAGGCAAACCCTTGCTGAGTGACTGTGGGAAGTGTGAGAGCTGAGCACAACTGATGGAGGAGTCCCACTGCTAACACCGAAGCATGCAGCCTCCTGGCAGAGACTAATGACAATAGACAAAGCTCTTCCAAACACACCCCACTCTGCCTGCTGCCGAAGTGAGTCTGAAGGGATGCTAGTTCCCTACCACTTTCAGAGCCATAATCTTTCTCAGGCAGCAAGACTAGCAGTGGGTTGGTGGGATTCTGGGAGGATGAAAGAACAGGCCAAGAGCGGGTTAGGGACTCAGCAGTCAATGCAAACACAGCTGCAGGGAGATCCTCCAGAATATGGAATTGTCTGGAAATGAGGGACACATTCAGGGTCTCGCTGTGGGATGAGCTTTCACACATAGACGTGAGACTCACACGGTGCTCTGGTCAGCATATCCAGACATGGACAGGCAAAGGCATTTGCTGGGGCAGCTATACGATGAGGATGTGCAGTGACCACTGCTAGTGTGTCTCCTGGACTTTACTGAGTGCACCAAGCCAATTTTCTGAGCAGAGCTCTACTTGTGAGGAAAACGTGGCAGGCCCACCCACACTGGCCAGTTTACAAGTCATTAAGTGCCTGAGCAAGTCACTGATTCAGCCAAACTGCTCATGTAAGCAAGATTACTCATGCACAGGCTGCAGGACCAATATTCCACGGTCCTGTGACTCCTTGTCAACTCAGGAGTCTCGTCACTGCAAACATCACCACTCCATTCCCTGATGCCATCACACAACCCAGAAGTCAGAGGAATCTCTGACCTGTCATTCCACAGGCTGGGGACAAGCTTTGCAAGAACATTCAGTCTTAACCAAGGTTTCTTTTGCTCTTAGCAAGGATGGGAGGTCACATCAGTCTGCTGCTGCCCCATGGTAGGAAGGGCTCAGAGAGCTAATGCCAAGGTCAGGTGATTTGACTGCATAGGAGTTCAAACACATTCAGTAATTCCCAATCCACAACTCGGCCAGTCACACACCACTTCTTGGCAGTCCTGAGGTAGGCAGCTGTGCCTACACTCTTCCACATGTACACAATTGCCGTCATAAGCCACACATCCACAGTCATTAACTCATGCTCGAGCACACCTGCAGTAAAGTACCTTTTCTAGATTACATCCCTTCCCTCTCCCACACAGCAAGCAAGAGCAGCAGCTCCTCAGAGCCTGACACACACACTCACCCACACTCTGGTTCCTGCTTTCCTTCCCATGCAAATGGACTCGCTGCAAAGTGGGATCCCACACCAGTGCAAGCTTGGAAACCACATGCGAACTGAGATAGTGTATGGTCCTGTGGTTTGCTCTCAGGCATAGCCTAGTGCCTAAGTAATAACCCTTATCTTAGCAATCCCACTGGCAGTAAAGGGATGTTCTCATCTGTTCTTTGTGTGCCCTTTCACCAAAACAGTTATGAGAAAGCTGAAATGATCTGAGCAGTCACCTCCATCCACCCTTTCTGGCCACAGAAGTCCTCACAAGCATCAGGGATGTCTCTCAGGATTCCAAATGTGTCTTACATAAAGAAGGTTTCTGGGTGAGACTTCCTGGCAACTGTCCCACAGTTGCAGAGTCAGAGCCATAAGATCTGTCACTTGTACCACTGAGCAAGTGGCAGGTTTTTGTCTGAGGCAGGAACAGTGAAACATCACAGGCAGTGACGAGGTGAAATGCTCAGTGCATGGCACAGGGATGGTGATGTCTCACAGATGTGCTGCAGCGTGCTCCCATGGGCAGGGAGAAGACAGGCTCAGTGTGGATCTGGGTTGCAAGAAGTGGTGTGTCCTCCCAGCAGAATGACACCCTCTCCTCCATTCCATCCCAATACACATCTGACACAGCTCCAGAAGGCCCAGATATGGAACAAACCTCTTAGGAAGAGGAAGGACCAACAGGTCATTTTATTTGGCTTGCAAGCAGTTAGCAGCACTGCCTGGTACCACTCACTCAGTGCAGAAACAGGAATAGTACTGAAGTTAGAGGCCCAAACGTCACCTGAGTGCACAGCCAGGCATCCCTCTTCCAAAGGTATTTGCTACAACACATTTATTTTGCTATGTGGCAGTACATTACAGAACACACACATTACCAGCAGTTTCAGAGCCCTGAGTTGTCATTCCTCCTGAATTTTGGAAAAGAGGCAGGACCAGTATCCCCTTCCCCCATTTCACCTGAAAGGAAACAGACCAGGAAAAGTCCAAAGACACAGAGGCACTTGCTGACAGGACTGGAAATGAACCTCAGAAAGCTGGAGTTCCAGTCCACAACTCTAACAATTTCCCCTTTCTTGGTGGTAGAAGAGGAAGCCCTAGTTCCAGCTCTCCATAAGGTCACACTCTTCTGAGAAATTCTCTGCACAGTGAACGGAAGTCAGACTAAGGAGACTGCAAACACTAACATAAACACTACTAAAGGGCCTGACCACCTCTGTCTGAGGGGCTGAGAAATGTGAGGTGTTCTAGGCAGGGTTGGCATTCTCTTAAATTCTGTAAGATTATTTAAGAAAGAACCAAGGAGAGCCTTTTTATTTCCACTGGAATATAAATGGAATTTGCCCTGCTCAGATGGGGAAAGAAAGCACCCTGCCCTTCCTGACGTACAGTATCCCACACCTCCTTTTCCTAAACCATGAAACAGCAGAGCTTCAGTACCAACTTCACCTCCCAGTGCCACAGAGAAAGCTAATGCTGTAATAGGCAAAGACAGAAAGACAATGCAGCATGTAACATAGAACAAGACCCCAAAATAGCCCAAAGAATAGCAGAAACAGTCAGAAAGGCAAATGTGCTGTGGAGAGCAGAAGGGAGGGCGGGAGCACCTGGGCCTCTCCCATCAGTTCATGTCAGTATATCGAATGGTGCCTCCGCCTCAGGAAAGCAATGACCCAGTTCCCTAGCTGAGACCCCTTCAGCCAGAGGAAGAGTTCATACAAGCTGATCTGCCACAGGCTCAGGGCTTCCGTGAGTGAGATCTGGGCCTTCCTGTAAAGCGAGTGACTCTTGCTTCTCTGGTACCTAGAATGAGAGAAACAGCTGGATTAGATGCGGCAGGATGAAGCGCAGCAGGAAGGCAGCCTGTCATACATCTTCATCCCCTCCCCACGGGAAGGGAACATCCCACATCTGGAGAATCACTATCAGTGGAGACCCATGGGAATAGGGATGTTTTCCAAGTAGTGCTCCTGGGGAGCTAGGACTGCCTTCCTAGCACAATTCTGGTGGAAGAGACAGCCTGCTCCCTTGTGGGCCCAGATCTCACCCCTGTGTATAGTGACTCTGAGCCATGGCATCCTCTGCTTCTATGCCCAGCTTCACTTCAGCTAAAAGGAACAGACAGATACTGCTACAGCCAGCCTTTCCTGGTAACACACTCATAAGAGACCAGCAATCCTGACACAATAATTCCAGGAGAAGTAATTCTCCACCTTTCCTTAGCAGCAGAGGTTAACTGGGATTTGCATGTCTCTCATCAGTGAAACGTTATTTCTCCTGCAAGGAGGAGGCATCTGAGGCAGAAGTGCATTGACTCATAAAACTCACAGATGGAAATTGCTTGCACATTCCTGGCTTTTAAACGTCAGCCTGATCTTCACAGTCAGCCCTAGCCTCTCAATTAGACTGCAGAAACTGGCAGCAGTAAACTTTCAGTGATCTTCCCTACCCACAAATGGTGATGCCTGTAATGGACAGGAACCCCCTTCCCCTCCTCTGGAAGGACCAAGCCCTAAACCCTAAGGCCTCCAACTCCATCCCTGTCCCCAGCCCCAGGGTGACAGATATGTCCTCTGGAGAGGCTGACAGGTGTAAGAACAAAACAGACAGGCCAAGATGTGCAACTGAGCAGGGGTGGGACCACAGCAGATGTGCTATTGAATGGAAATGGTCCATAGCTAAGAGTAAGGGGGCAAGAGGTCAAGTTCGGCCTTGTCAGGGCCCTAAGTAGGGGCTCTAATAAGCCTTTATGTCCCTGACTAGCCTGGGACCTCCCCCAGCCTTCTCCTCATGGGTTCAGGAACTCAGGCTAATCTCAGATCTGCACCTTCAATACGCTGCCTGAGCTACACTGGAGGAATAATGGCCCCCAGCTCATGCTCTGTTCCCCTTGACTTGTACTTCAGCTCACACACTGACCTCTTGCTTGACCTCAACCCAGCCTTGTCACCACAGACATGCCTGACAACCACCACACCTGATCTACATATTGACTTTTTGGTTCAACCTTGGACCTGCCCTGTCTCCATGATGTTGCATTACAACATGAACCTTTGATTGGACCTGACCTCCATCTCAGAGTCTGTCCTGCTTGCCCGGCTCAGCTACTGTGGGACTGGGCGCTGGCTAGCCTGCTGGCCCTGGGATCCTCCCTGGCTCCTCACCTCCAGGGGCAGAGCCAGCCCCTGCTGCTCCATAACTGGCCTGTGGTGCCTGAAGAAGAGACTCACTTGGAAACAGCTCTGATGCAGCAGCGAGACATGTTGAGGAAGGAGCTGGCGCTGGCCCGTGTGTTCAGAGCTAATTCAATCCCCCTTAACAAGTCATTGGTCTTCAGCAGCAGCAGCATCTGGCGGGGGACATTGTTGAGGAGCTGGGTGATCTGGGGCAGGTAAGCAGCAGTGTTGGACCGGATCTCCATATCCTGCAGCCAGCCGCATCATGTCAGGGAGAAAGGAGACAGAAGTTGAGAGTGCATGGCAAACCCAGACCCAGATACAGCTGACATTTGACAGGAGGAGATGGTATCTTTCCAGACCATGACTCTAGGCCAGAAGCTAGAGCATTTTGTCCTGCTTTCCTGCAGACACCTGGCTGTCGAACCACTCACAGCATAGTTACAGATCACTCCTGCCATGTCCTACTTGCCCCTCAGTGAGGTAAGGCCCTGTCTCTTCACTGGGAAAATTAATAGCATCTCAGGAGAACAGGGCACTTGCAGCTATCTCAGTTCTTGGCCCCAGGCAGCCTGTAGCAACCATGTCTCATTACTGCCCTTGCAACCTTTTGACTGATTCCCACCTCACCAGCCCCAAGGTTGGCAGAGCTGCAGGTAGCACAGACAGCTCAGGAAGGTGAAGGCATGCTGATAGGACAACCAGATTGCTCTTTGTTTTGCTGTCCCATGCAATTGATGGCTTTATGCTATACTAATGAAGCTGTTTCCAAGGACTAATTGAGTCCTTTGTCCTAACCACAACTCAGCAGAGGTGAGAAAACATTATGCAGTTATGTGTTACACTAACCCAAACGATCAAAAACTATCATCTGTCAGATTAAGGGTCTACTTAGGCCCATATCCTGTCTGGCAGCAGCCATTAGCAGATGCTTAAGTAAAGAGTGTTCAGATCCACATAGATACTGTGATCTTTCATGTTCCTTGGTTTCCCAGCTTCCAACAAACACACTGTGCACTGTAAGATACCAGTAATAACTAATAACTACAATCTGAGCCGCTTAAGACAGGCTCCCCTCCAAACATGAGTTACCACAGCATACAAGACAGTCAGCCCCACTCCTCTGCTTCTTTTTAGATTTGAGTTCTCCTACCATCCCAGTAAATGTCACAGTGTGGTACAGAGCTGATCCCACATATATACTGTGTCCCTGCCTCTTCCTACAGAGGCCATGACA
Source organism: Forpus xanthops (assembly GCA_032466535.1). Classification (NCBI taxonomy): domain Eukaryota; kingdom Metazoa; phylum Chordata; class Aves; order Psittaciformes; family Psittacidae; genus Forpus; species Forpus xanthops. The sequence continues at coordinate 24,167 of JASSUY010033553.1, forward strand.
TGAATCAGGAAACACAAACAGAAGTCCCTGGAATATCTGAAATCTCCAGAATCCAGCAGGACACATGCAAAGGGCAGTAAAAATCTTACAGGGAGCAGGCTCCTTTGTGAGAAAGGAAAACTCTAAAACCTCTCCTCTGGAATGAGGGTCAGCTAGTCTTTATTTCATGATATGGGATCTCGCTCTTTGTGAACTTCAGACTTATTAGAAAGGAACAGACCTGCACAAATTGAGTGCGCAGATCATGATGGTCAGAGATGTATACAGTTCACATACCACCATGATTGCTTTGCTGCTGACAAATACATCTTTGGGTCCTCCTGCTTCTGTCACTGACCAAATACACAAAGCTTCAGCAAGAAGCAGCTTAGCCCTTCTAAATATTTAATGTCTCACTCTGTTACTTGTTGGCAGAAAATTCCTCCCTGATTATCTCTTATGCCTTATCCTGGACAGCATCACTGCAGAGCCTACTTTATTTTACCCATATAAGTTTTCATTTCTATTTATTTTTAGCTCCAGCTGCTTGTCCATATCACAAAACAGCCACATGATCTGTCATCAGAACTGTCATTTTCTGTCAAGGGTGAAGCCTGCATGCTCAGGAAGAAATGAGCTATGCCACAGGACCTGAGAAAAGCCCCTTGGCTGCAGTTGCCAAGGCTGCTGCAGGATGCAGCCAAACACAATAAAATCAGATGAGATAAGGCCAGCATCCACCCTGAATGGTCAGCTGCCTGGCCACGACTGCAGGCAGGAAGAACTACACCTATGGCAATCCTCACACATTTGCCTAGCCTGCTCTTAAAACCCTCCAGTGATGCAATTCAAAGCCTTCCTGACCATTCATACCACCATTTCAGTGACCCTGCCATTACATCTGGCTTTTCTCATGTTTAAGCCCAATCTCCTTAAGCTGAATTTAAACCCATTACTTCTTGCCCTCTTTGCAGCAGTCTTTAGCAGATTTGAAAATCACTACTATAGCTCTCCTCGACCCATGCTTTTCTAGACGTTTTCTGCCCTAACTTGCTCAGACTTACCTCGTGGGTTGCAATTGTTTGACCACCAAACCTTGCAGCTTCCTACTGAACTCAGCCCAGTTTCATCAAATATTTCCTGAGACGCAGTGCCCCAGACTGAACAAAACAATACAGAAAAGGTTTTGTTTCACAAGGGCTGCTTCCTTGTCTCACAGGCTACTCTCATGTCCACACATCCTGGAGCACACTTTCTGGAGCTCTACTGATGGTATCTGCCCCCAGTGCATTTGGCTCTTGCTGCTGATACAATCTTTCAAATGCACCTCTAAATAGCAAGCGGCTCATTTCTTAATGCTACAGCAAATCTGCTCAGCTCCCCATTATCTGCTGCAGGATTATCCCATTTCAGCATTAATTGTGTCATGTAGGCAAAGACAACAGAGCTGGCTCCATACATGCAATTCACATCAATGACAAAGTTCACAAGGCAACATGTAGCTGCAGTTACACCTCTGGCATAACATTCACAATTCAGTTTAGGATAAACATTGACCTTTAGCTCCGATTCAACACTGGCCTTATAGTAGTAGAGCAAACTCTGTGTTAGAAACATAGATCAGAATCACAGAATAGTTAGGGTTGGAAAGGACCTTAAGATAACTAAGCTCCATACCATGGGCAGGGACATCTCCCACTAAACCATGCCACCCAAGGCTCTGTCCAACCTGGCCTGGATGCAGCATTCACAACTTCCCTGGGCAACCCATTCCAGTGCATCACCACCCGCACAGGAAAGAATTTCTTTCTCAGATCCAATCTAAACTTCCTCTCTTTAACTTTGAACCCATTACCCCTTGTCCTCTCACTACAGTCCCTCATGAAGAGTCCC
>JASSUY010033554.1:0-16087 GCA_032466535.1 Forpus xanthops
CCCCCCCCGCTGTCACCGTGCGTTCGGGGCGGGGCTCGGGGCCACACCGCCCGTGGAGGGGGTGGGAGGAAGGTGCGGGCTCTTCACGTACCGGGGGGCCGAGAAAGAAGTGCCCCGGTTTTGTTTGCGGCAATAGATAGTGACACGTTTTAAAATATGTAGTTTTATATATATATATGTATATAAAATGTTTGTTTTAGATATATAAACGCAAAATAAACATACGTTGAGCAACGCCGCACCACGCATGACTCGGAGGTTATAAATACAATATTATGTGCGCAGGCACATAATCCAGACGTGACTGTAGGGATGGACTCGTGGGAGTGGGGCTTGCTGTCCCCCGTGTGAGGCTTACTGCCTCTGCTTGTCGTGACCTGTTCTTAATGTGGCTATGAGATGTAAGACCCAAAAAAAGCCAGTTTTCGTGCCCATCCCTCTTCCTGTTGGATCTGGATTACTGCCCTGTTCATAACAGCTCAGGTAAACAACAAGGGACAGAGAGTTTGTCACGTAATGTGCCAGACCAGATGCACATTACAAACAGCAGGCAGTTCAAGGGAACTGTCTGCAAACAAGCCAAAATAGCTGGCCAATTTTAGCCCAGTTACTCAGCTGATACATACTTGGAATATCTTTGTTGTTTTTTTTTTTTCCTAGGAATAAGTGGGCTCACAATTACTTACTGACCAGCAAAAAGAGAAGGTATTAGTGAATGGTTCAGCTCAAATCAGCACAACAGTAAATTACTGGGGGACACCTAATGGAAGTTTATCGAATAACTTTTTCTTTGTGTGCATCATCCAGGGAAGCAGATAGCCTTTGCTAGTTCATGTGCATCAGGTTTGTATGGGAAGCATCATCAACTTGTTTCTGTCTGTCCTGGGACATGTAAACAATTCCCCGTGGTTGCAGGTAGTGTCAGAGGATCTCAGAAGGGTGAGTCAGATGGAAAGAATTATTTTTGTGCAGTACCGTAGCAAACAGCATAGAATGAAGGAATATCACTGTTTAGACCTGGGGAAAATTCTGATTTCCTGGCACTGTGACTTTCTGTAATTACTCCTTGCTTCCCAACTGCCTGCAGCATAGTAGTTGCTGAAGTATGTTTGTCTTTATTGATGTAGATGCCCCTTCCTCAAGGATAAAATAGAGGGATTTTTCTAGCCTGTTTCAGCCAGGCCACCAACACATTCTGACAACTTAACTGACTGATTTCAAACTCCTGTTGTGCTGTAAATTGCTGTCTCCATCTCCAGGATTATACTTTAAGAGTGCTGAGCTAGCATCTAGTTTGAATTTCTGTTGACAAACTGGAGAGGAGCTTTGGGGTTCTTCCTGGGTCTGATGCAAAGACATGGCCTGTGAGTATATTCCGAGGTGACTTTTCCTCCCCCAACAAATCCCACGTGAGGATCACAAATCTCCTTACTGAACTCTTGCTGCCCTTAAGATGCAGGCCTGGATGTGCTGCTATAAGCCTCACTCCTCCCACTACCATGCTTCCTCCCCATCAGGCACTGAATTCCCAGCCCTCTCCTCCAGCTCAGTAATAACAATAACGACACTGGCACAACAGCAGGCAGGAAGATGATACATCCAGAAGTAGTGACAAACAGCTAATCATCTGACTTAGAGTTCTTATTAAAATGTCAGAGTACACGCATGTGACAAACCCCACGTTCTGGATCTGTGTGCTAGAGGAAGGAACTGGAAATGGGCTTGGATAGTTTTCCTACCCGCCACTGATAGCACAAAATGTTTCTCCAACAAGTGTCAAAACAATATACTCTTTCTTAACCTAGAGTGTCAGAACAACCCTGAGCAGGAAGTATATTGCTATGTCTGCAGCTCATTTAGTCATAAGTTCCTTCTAAAAGGGGATTCCTGAAGTGTTGCCAATCCTGTAGCCATAGAAGCAGGAGATAAAAATACTTGTGCCAGTTCTGGAGGCAGGGTTTGCAATACATGCTATACCACACACTGCTCCAGGGGCACTGCTAGGAGCTCTGCAGTGCACTACTGTGAAGTGAACCAGCTTAGGTAGCTAGCTGCCTAAAATTCTGTGAATTAAGGACGAAAGTATTAATTGTTTGCCCTGTGTTTCTTGGAGATGTTATCTACCTGGATGTCTCTTGGCGATCCCCTGGAGCTACTGTTCAGCCATCTATAGCTCTGGACTCCCTTGGATATTTCTTTCATTAGTATCTCCATCTAGGTACTACTTTGTGCCTCCACAGGCTGACTTTATTTTTAGCTTGGATTCAGCATATCAAAGCCTCTCTTGTCAAAAACCTTCTAGTTTTTAGTCTGAATTGCGATCAAACCATAGAGGGTATACCTGAAGTCACTTCTGATCTTGCTCTGTTTAATGTCTATCCATAGCAGATCCCTTGTCTGCTGCTTCTCCTGGTGCTTCTGCACCACTCATGACTTGTCACCAGTTTCTCTTGACACTGTATCTATAGCAGCCTCAGAGCCAGTACTAGCACATCAGCCCTGGCGTAAGGGCATAGGGTTAGTCACTCCCAGCAAACAATGGGTAATTGTGCAGATGCTTTCCTTTCCTCTAGGAAAGGACTCTGTATTGTATACACTGAACTGCCTCACTGATCTCTTTTCCGCAGCATCTTACAGAGAAGCTGCTCATTTCTCCAAAACTGACTGCATGGCCCAGCCTCAGGTCAACTTGCATATAAATGATATTACAAGGAGAATGAGGAACATGCCAATTGTTGGTAAAAAAGCAGCAGTAAAGGATACATGCCCAGATCTGAATGACACAAATCTGAGATCCTTTTGTTCCAACCAATGGTTCGGAGTGGCCTGTTGGGGATGGGTATCATTGTTCTGTGTAAACAAAGGAGCAACACAAAAGTGGGGCTGGTGGGGTGGTTTTGAAGACTGTTTTTTTCTCAAGTACCACATACTCTAGGGGAATCTGTAGGTGGGGTGGACAACTCGTGCTTTTGTCCCTGTATCTGTGTTTCCCTCATGTGGTTCCAGTCCAAATTACAGACTGTGCAGGCTAAAGGTAGTGGCGGCAGGTTGCTTTCTCCTTTGAAATCACTAGTCCTATACCTGCTCCAATCCCACCCTTTTTCCAGTGTTGGACCAAGGGTTGAATGAACAAGCAAGCCAAAGCTGAGCTGCGAGTCAGTGAATTGGTTATCATGGTTATCTTCAGTTATCTTTATGCATCAGTTTCCCCATCTACAGGTGGAATGCTAAGGCTTGTCTGATGCGTAGGCAGTGTGACAACATGGGTAAAGTCTGTAAAGTGCATGAGGATCTTTGGATCTTAATTTTCATGACAAAAAACAAACTTGAGAATACTTCCTCTACCACTTAACAGCTAAGAGTCAGACAAGCAAAGTAGAACGTGAGCAGATGGGAAAGGACAGAATAGAATGACGAAACTGTCTCTGGTCGAGGGGAAACCACTGAAATTAGCAGGTAAATGTGCAGCTCTTGTTACGACTGATCTGCAACTTTTCCCCTTGAAACTGAGAAAGGAGACAGCATAGGTGATTTGATGCAGAGGAGGGGAAAACTAAGAATTTGAAAACTTCCCTTTCCATTGTACATCTTAGAAAAAAAAAAAAAAAAGGTGAAATTATTTTTGCAAGTTGCTAAAAATTGTGCACTGCTGTTTTGCTAGGCAGCATTACTGCCCCGTGGAGCAGGGCTGCCATCTTGTGTTAAATGCCCACATACCTCGGGGCTGGAAGGCAGTAGGAAGTAGCAGAGGGAATGTTCCCCTTGGAAATAGTTGTGAAGGCTTCCAGAAAGTTTCTGGGCTTGATATTGCTTGACACATGTTCAACAAAACTAAACGTCTCTCCTTACTTCAGGCTTTCACTGTGGAGTAAACAAGAGCCTTCCAGGAAATGCTCTGTAGCTTGGTGGAGAAGTCAGGCTTGAAAGTGTACTTCAGAGAGCAGCTGATGAAATAAGTTGCATTGGTAGATGTTCCACAAACAGTTGTTACTATTATTTCAAGTGTGCTTGTATAGCAGAAGAGACATAACCTTAATGTCACATTTATTCCATGCCAGTTTTTCCCTCAGTAATGGTACAGTTAGGTAATGACAAGGCATACGTTTGTCACCTAGGAAATCAAGACCCTCATTAAATTCCCTTGGACAAAACTCCTGTGACTGGGCAAGGTCTGTCACATCATCAAAAATATTCTAGTCATTCAATTTGACTTTATGCTATCCCCAAAGCTATCTTATCAACCTTCTCTAAAATTCTCTATGGCTGTAATTGAAACAGCAGTTAGGTTCCTAAACCTATCTGAGGACCTGGTCGTTGTACTCCTTAGCTTCAAAATGACCATATTTTCTGTATTTCACAGGAAAGAAGATCAGCATATGAAGGAAACTGAGACTTTGGGCATTCTACTAGGAAGACCCATGCACGTGCTTCAGAAAGGTATAATATCTATGACCCGTGCATTCATATCAACATTAACATATACATGCAGCTCATTCGTGGCTGCTTCTCATTTGATATTTGGTGTCTTTCTGCTTTAATGTTTTAAGTTGCTCAACATGGGGCAGAAACAATACTGATATAATTCAAGAGTCACCTTCTTATGAGTACCCAGGCCAAGAAAAGAGTTTACAGATGGCGTGTACCTGTGGTCATCCAAAGAGTTTGATTAATATTTCTGAATCATTCAACGTGTTTGTATTGCTAAGGACTCAAATTATTTTTATCTGAGAAATTACTTAAGTGTTTTAAAGGGTCTTATTTAATTTAATCTGCTTTTGATATCACCAGTAGAAATAATTAATAAATGATAAAATAGAAATGCAACAAAAATATGATCAAGCTTTATTTCAGTGGTAATATTATTGCTTCTCTTCCCCCCCCCCCCCAGTTTGATCTGTTAGTTCATACATCATCTTTTTAAATTAAAATGTAAGAGCTTGTGACTATTATTTCATAATTGCTATATACCCTATTCAGAACTGGACTGTCTTCATTCTATATGCCCTATAGGACATTTAAGGCATATACTGCACATATTACCAGTATTTGCTGTCTTTTGTTTACATGCAGGCTGTGTTCCTACACTTCTTTCTTTTTTTAATGTACTATAAATGTTATTTTCCAGAAGTTTAGTGTTATTATTGGGTATCAAGACCTTCTCATATGTCTTTGTTTTTTTCCTGCTGTGAAAACCATTCTGTCATCCCCAGGAAACTTAGGGTGGAGGTAAGCAGAATGAGCCAGCATCTGCTATCTCCCTCCAGGTCAGTAGCCTGAAAAGTGGGTCAGCACGTTGGTCCTGCTCCCTGCTTATTTGTGCAAACTGTGGTAGTTGTGAGTGTGTATGTAATAAATGGACACAGAATGTCAATAGCTAATTATCTGAAGTGTCAAAAGAAGCCACCAAAATATGGTGGATCTGAAAATATATGGGATTTTAATCTTTTTCCCTTTCTCATTAGACTAAGAAAGCTAATCTGATATTCCTAGCCCTGCCCAGAAAAATTAGTCTCTGCATGTAACTGTCCTATATTATTTGCCATTCACTAGAAACAGGCACTAGTGTCCTGGGAGGGCTGGCTGGGCATCCTTGCCCTCAGCAGATGCCTGCAGTTTCTCCTCTGGCACTGGATCCAAGTCTGGCACTTTCTGCCCTGCCTTGGCGACTGTGAATCTGCTCATGCGCAGAGCTTCTTCGTAGACTGGAGGAGTGTCTGATGCTGAGAGGGGTGGTGCTCCCTGTGCAGTGTTATGAGAGTGTGCCACTGCTAATATCCTCCTGGCAGCAGGCCCAAACACAGAATGGAGAGCTGAAAGGGAAGAGATAAAAGTTGTTTGCTTCATCCTGAAAGCACCATGCGGTTAGAATAGGACAAATATATCTGCAGCACACTGGCTTTTGTCTCCCCACAACATAAATGTTTGCCTTTTCCTGCCCCTTCGTTCTTCCCTAAAAGAGGTGTGTGAACACTCATGAGCAACATCCCGCAATCAGTCCTTCCTCAAATGCCACCAAGGCTCTTAGCTGCCCCATTTCCACCCAGACATGTCTCACAGCTGATTCACTGTCTGGCTGCATCTGCTGCATGAAGTCTGATGAACACCTTAATCTGTGCTATGTACAGATGCTGCTTGACCTGCATTCTGCCATGAATTCCCTCCTTCAGCCTTGGGGTGCTGCAGTCAGTGCAGCACCTCACTTAAGGGTGTATGCAGGTCCCTAGCCTCTGTCAAAACCAACTCACAAGTAATGGTGCTCTGGAGGGTGCTGTCATGATCAAAAGCAATGACGGTGACCTCATAGGGCTGAGGACCTGATTCCTCCCCTGTGTGATGGCAATGAAAACAGCATCTCATGCATATGGAAACTAGGCCACACAGGAGCAGTAGCCCGCCGATCACCACAAGCAGCCTGGAAAGGGAGAGGACACAGGATTAGGACTGAAAGATTTTATTTGTAGGAAACCTCTTAATGTCTTTCCCTGCATAAAGCAAGGATAATATCAATGCTAGATAAAGTCTAGTCATCTGGGGCCTTGTCCAGCAGAGTTGGACAGTCTTCAGGGATGGAGATCCCATACCTCCTCCAGGAACCTGTTTCAGTGTTGCACCATCCTCAGGGGAAGCATTTTTGTCTTCTCTTATCAGAATTTCTGTGTATGCAGCTTAGCCAGTCAGCTTAGGTCCTTGTGCGGGGCACCTCTGAGAAGGCTCTGTCTCTACCTTCTCTCCAGATCCACTTTTGGTAGTGGAAAATGGCAATTAGGTTGCTCCTTAGCCTCCTCCGCACTGAACAAACCTGGTCCTTTCAGCCCCTTCTCATACATCATGTCCTCTGGACCTGAGACCATTTTATTTGCTCTCCAGTGGACTTGCTTCAGTTTGTCAGCATCTCTGTTGTACCGGGGGACCAAAACTGGACTACACATTTCATATGTGTCCTCATGAGTGACAAACAGAGAGGAAAAATCATCTCTCAATCTGCTGGCTATACTAATCAATGCGGCCTTGTAGACTTCTATCTTTTATAAACTCATCCTGATGAGAATTGCTGAGAAATCAGACTAAAATTACTTTTAAAATGGGCCTTTAAAAAGGCATATTGTGCCATAAATTATTAACTGATATTGTTAATCAGACGAAATTAATATGTGGAATAAAAGAGGAGTCTGGCAAGTCAAGATTTGTTCCAGACAATGTGATATCTAAGGGGTTGCCTTGCTACTGCAGACCATTAGAGCATCCCAAGGGAAAGTGGGAGGTGGCATCACATTTGAGCAGGTCACATTTAATCCCACTGTTTGCTACTGGAATTGTCCAGCGATGTAGATTTTTACAATAACTATATGCCATCTTACCAGATATACCACAAATGGTCCCACTCCGTACCTGAACAGCTGAGGAGAAGAGGATACAAGAAATAGTTAGCCATAGAATACGAAATACATGGGAGGATCCCTACCATACACTCTTCAAGTTCCTTCCATGCTCCTTACTTACCATCCAGCTTCTAAAGGGCACAATGCTGAGAAACTCACTGTGCTGCTTGGAGAATAGAGTTGAGCAACCTCATCAATCTCCCTGATAGGCTTTCCCTTCTGCTTGGCTTTATCTCTTTGTTGTTCTCCTGATATTTGTGCCTGCCCAAGTGTGTTTACTAACCTTAGGGATCTGTGTTCATATTTGCTTTTGTCAGAATATAATTTCTGTTATTCTTACAAATGACATTCCCAAGAGTAATATTCATCAAAGCAGTATATTTCAAACCAGTTTTTCAAGGAACAGTTGATTCCAATTTCATAATCTCAGCCAATCAAAATGACACCAGAAACCTCTTAACTATTATAGTTACAGAAATAGGCAGCAGGAACAGTATGTCACGATCAGTATGTTGACCAATAAAACAGTAATTAATACACTTCATATTCAAAGACATGGAGTTTTTATGTGAGTTTTCAATAGTTGTGAAAGCTTGTGTTTCAAGCTTGTCAGCCATCACATCGTAACAGTGATGTCTGCTATTGCCTTATCTGTCATTGTCTTCTTAAAAAAGTGCAAAATAGACAAATACTCACAGTTCAGCATCAAGACAGCTTTCCTCACCTCTGACTTGGGATAACTAGAAGGGGAAAACCCAACACGACACAAATAGAGTGAATTAAGTTTGTTGTATACAGCTTTGTTACCTGGATCGTTACTAGTCTGTATCTCCTATGGTAAGGACTCATTGTTATCTACCTTCCTTTGTATGCATCATGTATTTTGCTGTAGTTTTGAAGTTACTGTGATACCAATTGCATTGTTTCATATCTTAACTTCCTGTAGCCATTGAAATCCTATTTAGCACTGTTCCAGTCACACACCCCAACTTCTCTTCACTCTCACCACAGGTTTCCCTCTCCCCTTACAGATGTATATCCTTCTCCATGCTCAAATACTAAGAACTTTTGAATGTCTTGCTTCATATTATGCCAACACTGACTTGAATTCTGCCCAGACCCTCCAGCACTCCTATCCTTCTAATTTCTTTGGGTACCCTGTTCTCTGTGTTACCGTTTCTGGAATAACAGCAAATATTCTCTTCTGCATGTCTGCCTTTTATATGTCTAGCTCTTTCTAACATCAGGGAAATTATCTTGAGTGTCAATTGCTAATGGCCCTTCATCTTTCTAAGATAACTTCATAACTGAGCAGTGATCACATGAAAAGGAACCTGAGATGCTACTTACCCATAAGAAACACCCTAAACCAAAGCAGATCACAGCTGGGCTATGCATCCCTGTAGGGTGAGTAGTTCAGTGGCCTCTTGGTGTCTCAAGCTGCACTTCGTCTTCTTGTCCTTCAGTTTCTGGTCATCCTCACCAGTCCACTGATCAGAAGAAGGAGCAGATTCCTTACTGTGTGTTGAATCCAGTTTCTTCTTCCTGTTCTCTTTCTCTCTTCCTCTGGATCTATCCTTCTTTGCCCTTCAGGTTTTTTCTTTCTGTCTTTGTCACTGGCAATCTTTCTTGTTTCTGTTTGTCTCCTTTTGTTATTCTCTGGGCCTGCTTCTGTCCCTATTTTGAAGAGATCTCTGAAAGCTTCCAGTCAGATCAGGAGAAAAGCAGTTGCTACAAGTTCTTACTTTAGATGTTGAACTAGATCAGTGAAGGGCATCATGAGATCTCTGCAGACCTGATCCCTCCTTTCTGTGAGCAGAAAGGGTCTCTGAGTTTGTTCATTCCCAATTATTCATCTCCCCGCCCATACCCTGAGGGGTGGTGGGCTGAAGGTCATGTTACTGACCTGTTCAAATGAAGTTCAGATTCCTCTCCCTCCTCCAGTACCGTTTCTGTCCCTGCACTCACAATGTCCCACCTTTGTGGATCCAGTCTATTGACTTTAGACATAGGTTCAACATCTAGAGTGCATGTTACAAGCAAGATCTTCCTGCTGAAGTGAAAAAATCTGCAATATAGTAATTATATACAGCATTTTATATGGAGAGTTATATGTATATATGTGTATGAATGCAGCACATATGCACATATCTATCCTGGGTTCAGCTGTAGCATTTTTTTTTCTCACATCTATGCATTTATATCATAGGTCATATCATATATGTATGCACACACACACACACACACACACACATATATATGCTTATGCAACAACTCTTGTATCTCCTATTTTAAGGCTCCTCCACCATCCCTCTGACTTGAACTTCCTGCATGGCCAGCCAAGTCCCAGTTAGTATAGTGCATTGCAGGGAATACATGTTGACCTGGACGCTATTTGTCCTGCAGCTGGTTATATTGGTAAGTTGCATTCAATGAACCATTAATTTTCTCTCTTGTAGAACTGCTTTAGGTTTCTGTTACTGCTCATGGCTATTCAGTGTTATTTACATGCATATAATTGTGTTCACCTTCTCTTTTGAATAGCTGAGAAAAAAAATGCTCTGCAGTAACGTGTTACTGTTTGTGTTCGGGAACCACCTGGTACTGGTGCATTAATGTATTTTAAGGGCAAGATAGCAATTGGAGAAACTTGTTGCCCCGTGTTGAAGTCACAATGCATTCACATTAAACTGGTGAATCATTAGCCCTGGTGATGCATTTCAGAGTTGTAGAGCAGGACCAATGGATTAATGAACATAATGTACTCTCTCAAGGCAGGCTAAAAAAAGTTTACTATTTTCTAATTGTAAAAGCAATGGTGCAGTAGAAACATCCCTTAGCATGAGTTTATCTATCTATCTATCCATCCATCCATCCGTCCATCCATCCCACTTAATTACTAGAAGGTTTCTGAGACCTGGTGGACAAATAAGGAACATAGAAACATGAGGTATTTTCTTTGTATTTATATGAGAATTGCCAATACTGTTTCTGCCTCTCTCCTTCTTTGCCTTTCCTCTTAAATTCTTTCATGTATTATAAGAGCTTTAGAAGAAAAAATCCAGCAGAACTGTAAAGTAGCCTTTCTTACATGTGTAACTTCTAAAACTGGTAGGATTCAATGTGGAAAGAAAGTGCAAATTTATAGTGTTTTTCCAGGGCTTTTTATTATCAGTGTGATAATTCAGTAGATTATCGCTTGATTTTTAACTGGAAATCATAAGGATTTCAAATTCTAGAAGGATCAAACTGGAGAAATATCAGATAAAGTGATAAAAAAATTATCTGAAGACAAAGCATTAGTGTGACATAAAACATTGACCCCTCCTGTTAAGTGCATATCATAACTCATTCTTGATTAAACTTACTGATCACTCTTTTTCTATTTCTATGGCATTGCCATTAATATTGTGCCTCCAGTAATCTACCTATGGCCTTGCTAGCCTGTCATTCAACAATGCTTTAAATTTCTTCACATTACCCTGGTATTTTGCATCAGTTATCTCTAGTCTATCTTTATTTGCTTTATGCTGTATTGAAGTGACTTTTCTCTTTCATATTTCCCCCTTTACCACCTTTCAAAAGGTTTAGAAAATGTGATCAGACTCTTAGAGAATTGCTAAAAGAAAAATATCTCATCACTGACTTTTTATCTCTTCTTTGGTTTTGTTTGAAATCTAAGAGTCCATTCCATAGTAATCTATGTTTTGAATCTGTGAATTGAACATATCCTGCTTTGGATGCCAGAGAAAGCGGATTATGGTATGGTCGGAAAATACTTGTGTCCTCTCTGCTTCCCTCTTCTGGTTGCAGCAAGAGATGCATCTCAAGCCAATTCTAATTTTCATTTCCTAGGTAGCACGAACTTAACTGGGAATAAAGCTTCCTATTGAGCTGAAAAACTGCTGTTGTGCTGCTCTTAGAAGTTGTTGAGAAACTGCTGCTTGTTTCCTGTTACTCTTCAAAGGAGTATTCCACTACAGCCAGCTTGATTAGTCATCCCCAATGCTTCCCCATCAACAATTAGAAATATAAAGTATGGAAACACATTTGGGACTCAGAAGGACCCTCAATACTTCTGCAGGTGTAGTAAAACACCTTATTTATTATCTGTTATTTAAAACACATTATTATCAAATCTTTCATGTATTTTACACTGGTTGATGATAATCCAAAAGGGCTCTGTTTCTTGTAGAGCAAAACCAGATCATTTTTTAATAAATTGTGCATAAAGAAGCAGAACACTTCCCTCCCACATTTTTTGCAATCATAATTTAACCACAGCTGGCAACTAAGCCCCACACAGCTGCTTACTCACTCCTGCCTGGTGCGATGGGGGAGAGAATCTGAAGAGCAAAAGTGAGAGAACTTGTGAGTTGAGATAATGACAGTTTAATAGGTAAAGCAAAAGCCACACACACAAGCAAAGCAAAACAGGAAATTAATTCACCACTTCCCATCACTGGCAGATGTTCTTCAGGACAGTATGGCTCCATCATGCATAACAGTTATTTGGGAAGACAAGCACTGTCACATTGAACAGCTCCCCCTTCTTTCTTCTACCCCCAGCTTTATATGCTGAGCATATCCCATATCGTATACTGATGCCGTATGGTATGGGATATCCCTGGGGTCAGCTGTCCCAGCTGTGTCCCCTCCTCACTTCTTGATACCCCCAGCCTTCTCACTGGTGGATAGAGTGAGAGCAGAAAATGCTTTGACTCTGTGTAGGCACTGCTCAGCAATCACTAAAACATCCCTCTGTTATCAACACTGTTTTCAGCACAATTCCCAAACATGGCCTCATATTAGCTACTATGAAGAAAATTTACCCTATCCCAACCAAAACCATCATGCTACTCTTTCCACATTTGATATATGTAGGACATAAGGGTTACCTCTCCTTGACAGAAAATGTGACAGGGGTTTCAAAAGCTCTGTTTCCAATGAGCCTTATGCAGCTCATTGAAGGCAGCATAAGGCAATCCTGAAAATTAGTATTTATTTGTCTATATTTGTCTACCCAAATGCTAGAGTCAAGTCACTGCACCTGCTTTTTCCATGGTAAGATAAGTCAGTAAATATCTTCTCCCTGTATCCAGGGAGCTCTATCTCTAGCAGCCTGGGCTTGGCAATGCCCCAGCGAGATGTAGCAGTGGGGGGTTGTGTTCTGTGTTCACGTTTGTTCCTGAGTTGAGAGCTGGTGAGAGCAGCAGTTCTGGAGCTGTGTGAAGTAGAGCCATATGAAGTAAAACTTGAAATTCAGATCTCATTGCTGTCATTTTGCCATTAAACCTGGAAATACCAGGAAATGTAGGACCAGTTAAGTTTCTCCATCTTATTCCTAGTGCTCAAAGTTCCAAAGAGCATGGTGCAGGTACTAAAGCTGACATCCCTTCTTGGATGCAACTGCAGCCCTAGAGGAAATGGTATGCTGCTGTGCTCTGCTAATCACTCTTGCTAAACACAGTGATTATCACATGTGCCTGTGCCTAGACTCCTTCCAGCCCAGGAGCACAGCATCATACTCTCGTTCATGCATTTTCTACCCAGACTCCCTATGAGTTCAGGAGATATCTTCAGCTTATACCTTTTATAGTATGGTCATCCCTGGAACAGCAGATGGGAAACCTGGGTTATTTTCTTTGTGTCCTAGGAATGGGCAATGATTGTGACAAGTCAGTGAGGTACACCATTAAGACAAATGTGATGTGTGTGCTTACAAACAAAAAGGGTGTCAGAATGCTGCTCACTTTATTTTGGCGCCAGTTCTCCCGTGCCACTTGAGAAATCAACGAGCCCTTCGCACTGAATTTACTGACTATTTATCATTGTATAATAAACTGAGGAAACAAAAACTCCTGCTGCTGAATTGCTTCAAGGAATTTTTTAGACTCAATCCAAAATTAATGTAATTTCCTTTTCACATCTCTCCTTCCTTCTTTTTTTTTTTCCCTACAGAAAGGATGTACCCTCAAATTGGGGAACTCTAGGCATCTGTTCCAGGAACTGAGAACTGCAAGATTTCTATGCTCATTGAATTTTCATGCACACAGAGGAGATTTAAATACTATTCTGAGACTCAGCTACATGTAAACAACCCCCAGTATCACTGCGTCATGAAATCCTTTAGCATGAGCAAAAAAACCCATTCAACTTTTGCATGAATCACTCTGTTAACTCTCAATGACACTGATGGTTCATTTCATTCCAGCCAGGTCAGATTATCCCTATTTCTCCTGTTGGATTAATCAAGCTTTTGAATTCTCCTGTAACATTGCCAGAAATGACAAGTGAAGAAGTGACCTACGCAGACCTGAAATTCATGACACTGGAAAAATCCCAGGACCATGAGCTCCAGACTGCCACAGCAAAAGGTAATGGTGGTGCTGGAGGGGGAGTTCTCTCCAAGGCAAATTCTCACCTTGGAGAACATTTCTGATGTGGTGCTCAGAGGAGGATGTTGCCCACGAAGAAGAATCTTGCCTCTGGGAGTCCTTTGTATTCCAATCTTTTAAAGAAATTGAAGGGAGAAAAGAAAGAAGGCAGGAGATTAAAAAGAACAGAAGGGTGGAGAACATGGAAAAACTGTTTCAATTTGAGAGAAGAGGTATAAGGTTGTGGGATATAAAGTAAAAATAAACATGTTCCAGTTGGACATTAAGTGTCAGCTCCTGGATTTTAATGAAGTATCTGCCAAAGGGAATTTGCAAGTCTTTCAGCTTTGCTTATTTAAATCTGACAAACTAAATGATGTACATGCTAGGGAAAAAAGGTGTTTTCTCTCAAGGGAGGGAATAGATGGACAAATACTTTTTGTGCTTTAATCTCATAAAATTTATGCTACATAGCTTCACAGAGGAAGGGAGGAATGTGGCTGATCGCAAATCTATATTCTTTATGCTTGCATTAGTGCTTTAGGATTGCTCAGTATGGAAGGTAGTGGCAAAGCAATGCGAATCTTATGTTCCAGCCTGACTAAATGTCTGGTGATGAATTTGGTGAATTTTATAATAATCTTGTAGAGTAAAAAGCTCTTTCTGAAGGAAATTTCCCCTTATTTACCGGCCAGTTTATCTCATTCTCACTTTTTAAGGCGTCCTTGAATTTTATCCTTGGAAGCTGAACCTGAATGCTCAGTAGTCTAATAGGGTTCTTTGTTTGGTTAAAGGTTTAGGGAACATAGGGAATAAAATGCAGAAATACCACAGGTTGATATGCTGGTATTTCTGCTGCTGACTTCAATATGATATTAGTATTCCTACTGACGTTTCAGACTGGGCTCCAGTAAAAGAACACAGAAGTCATAAATTGGAAGCAGTCCTTTCCTCTCAGTTTTGGGACTGTGTAAATTCACATGGGCACTTGCATAAGCCCATATTGCAAGAATGCGTGTGTGCATTTCCAGGTGTGAGACCGTTTCTGTGCAGCTGTGTCTTGCTCACATCTGTATACACTAGTTTCAGGTTATTTTACAGGGGTCTGACTTTCACTGGTAACTCTTTCTGAGGTTATTTTCTGAAACAGTGAATTCATTCCTTCTTGGCAGGTTAGGCACTCAAAAGTAAAAATATCCTGATACATGACTACATATGAAAGTTTCAGCCGTGTTGTAAGCTCAAATACTTCCTTGCTGTTCTTTCCCCGCATCTGACATTCTGTGATGTTCAGCTTTATTTGTCCAATCTATTTTCTCTAGAAATCTCCTGGCTAAGCTAGTCTCCATGACTTCCTCTCTTTCCAGCCCCCAACTGCTAAGGAGCTGGGGGACTGGCCATGACCTAACAAGGGTACAGTCTTCATAATGTAATTCCACACACCAGTCAGAAACTCAAGAATTCCCTGGGCAGACTACTGTTTGAGTTGTCTTGTGCAATGTAGGATCTGTAGATACAAAGATGAGAGGTTCCTATTCTTGCTGCCTTTGCTTCTTTTTGTCTGCCTCAGATTCCCTCAGCCAATCTACCTGTTGGCGACTGTCTACAGTGGTGCTTGGGGTCTTCTGCCTAAGTTCAGTGGCAGCTGCAGGAGTCTTGGCTGCCAAGCGTGAGTATGTTCACAGAAGGGGTGTTCAGAGTACAGTATGAGCAACTAAAAGCCTAGGAAATTGGTTAAGGAAAAGGATTAGCCTAGGAAATTAACGATGGAAAAAAAGTGGCCCGTGCTGGAAGTTTGCCCACTTGAGAGATCTCCCAGTCTTTGAAATTGGGATGTATTATGTCATGCTTATGGGTGTGCACAAACTGTAAGTCGGTAAGGTATATTCAGTTATGGGGAGGTACATGTGTCTTTGGTAAGTGTATTCAGTTTGCATTGGGAAGTTTAGCTTTAATATTAATGGAACAATTTCCTCCTTTTTTTGCTGCAATTCAAGTCATCCTGGTCTGCCACCTTATGCATGAAAGGGATGAAAACTTCACCCTGCAAAAGGCAATTATGGAAAGCCTCAACCAGCAGCTAGAGCTCCTCCAGGCTCAGAACCTGAACTTGACAGAGACTATAAAGCAACTTGCCACCCCCAGAGGTACATAGTGGTAGGAAGATGATGATTGCACTGCTTTATGGTATCCACAGATTGATTTTTGTTTTTTGGTGTGTTTTGGTTGGTTTGTTTTTTTTTTTTTGTTTGTTTTGTTTTTGTTTTTTTTTTTTTTTTTTGTTTTTTTTTTTTTTTTTTTTTTTTTTTTTTTTTTTTTTTTTTTTTTTTA
>JASSUY010033555.1:5437-15552 GCA_032466535.1 Forpus xanthops
TCTCCAGGTTTCCTGCAGCCCCTTCAGGCACTGGAGCTGCTCTAAGGTCTCCCCTTCAGGATCCTTCTCTTGTCCAGGCTGCCCCAGCCCAGCTCTCTCAGCCTGGCTCCAGAGCAGAGCTGCTTCAGCTCTTTGATCATCTTCACATCCCTTTTCTTTTCTCCCAAACATTAGGGACCCCTCACCTTTCCACTTGGCTTTGCTGCTGCATTGGAAACCCTGTACTAGACCCAGTTGCCTTGAAGCTCCTGAAGCTCAGACAAGCTGAAGGCACCTGACAGAGGCTCCCATCAACCTGCTCACAGTGCCTGCTCCAGGGCTGCCCCCCAGGCAGGCTCCCTCCATGATGAAGTGGACCACATGGATGCCACCAAGCGCAGCAGCCCAAGCCCATGCTTCCCAGTCTTCATGGGTTTTCAGTTTCCTAATAATCGTATTGTCCCAAATGGCTTCAACTGCACAATTTTGTGTAACTTTGTAGTCACCTTCCCCACCTCTCCTTCTGCTTATTCTTTTCTTTGTTCCTCCAACACCTACAGATTGTATTATATCCTCTGATGCAAAAATGCCCATTCTCCTTTCACTTGTAACCATATAATGACAACAAGAAAAATAACAGTGACAGTTTTTATTTGGTCCTTCTCCTGCTGATGTTCCTGAAAAGGCATTTTAAGATCCTAACTTCAGATTTCATGTGCAGATGTTATAGGTCTCGCAGCTTTCTCAGTTAGAAACTCTATTTTCTCAGTTCTCATTTGGGAGCAGCAGGTCAGGCTGCCTCCTCCTTGTTTCAAGACCTGGCTCTTGTCCAACCATCTTTCTCACAGAAACTTTCTCCCAATCTGTAACACCTGAGCTTTGAAAAGATGGATTTAGCTGTGGCCGGAAGGTGTGCAGCGCTCCGGCTCGTGGGCTTTGTGCTGTCTATTAGGTACTTTCATTCAATTTCTGGAGGAATTCAGATTTAATTCCTCCAAAACAAATAAAGATGTATTGTTTGGAGTGGTTTCTTCAGATGGAGCAGGAGTAGCAGGCACTGAGCACAGTGGTGGGCAGAGGTGCCCTGAGGCTGCCCCAGCCTGTCCCAACTTGCATTCAGCACAGCTCTGTGCCCAGCCGGCACCAACACGTACCAAGGGGCCAGTCAAAGTGTACCACAGGGCACAGAACACACCAGTGATTAATTATTCAAGACAACAAGCAGAAAACTTCTCTATCCCAACCTTTTGCTTCCACCAGCCTGTTCGATGTTCATGTCACGCTATAAGCATCCTAAATATTTGTCCTAAACACAATACCTAGTGCTATGTTCATAGCACCCTGTACTTGCTCTCCTCCTGGAGAAATAAAGCTGGGATCTGCTGTCTTATTTGGTCGATAAGAAACAATATCAGCTTTTTCCTTCACTCTCTTTAAGTTTAAAATAGAGCATAAGGGGTTTCATGTATCTGCTCTCTCTGGTCTCCCTGAATGCACTAAAATAAATTCCATGGCTGAGCATCCATGTGGCCAGAAGCTGATACTCCATAATTAACACATCCCTGTAAGCGTTCAGAGCATTTAACTACTTCCAAAATAGTATCAAATGTTCCTTTTCATTTAGAATTTGAAGGAGATTTTATACTGTTCTTTGCATCCTTCCTAAGATGGGAATCCAGAGCTCTTTCTCCAAACTAGAGAAATATCTCATGCCGTGACAACAGGATGAGAAGCCCATAGTCTGTAGTTATTCAGGTAACTTTCTTCTTTCTCCTTCTTTCAAAGTCTAACTTCTTTTTTTTCAGCCAAGTCCATTCTGTGTGTATCTGCGCCTGTGAACAAAAGGATGTTATTCTTTGAGATTCATTTGAAATGCTCTTCCATGGTCATTTATGAAAGCATAAAAATAGATTTGAGTCCTGAAGCATGAGACACATTACCAAAAGCTATATATATATGAATAGATATTTGTTTGTGTGTGTGCGTGTGGCTTTTTAAGGACTACATTCCCTTTTTTGGCCGTGCATATGGGGTTTATTCCTGCAAAGGGCGATGTTTTTTCCAGTCTCGCACAAATCACCAGGACTGAGGGAGCTGCGGCTCTGCCGTAACTCTGCCTGTAATTAATAAATCATCTGAAGAGCAGAGAGTAACAAGTCCACTTTGAGGTCCAACAGGAGACTTCCAAGTATAGAAGTCTTTAGGAATTGAAATAACACTAAAGTCAATCTCGGTGTCTGCTATCAACTCCTCTATTACTGTTGCTGGGATCCATGAGGAAGCTCCAGTTCTGTAAATATGAGCCTTCCTGCAGGTTTAGGGGATGGGTGGTAGTGGGCTACGGCTCTGGTTGCACTGAGCTCAGGGATGGACATGTCCCCTTTCCTAGCATGGGGTTTGGTGTTATTGTCACAGTGTTTTCCATGCTCTGTCAGAGCAGCCAGGCCAGTGGGAGCAGCATTTCAAATGCTGACTTTCTGGCTGCATTTTAAGCCTCAGGTTGCAATAAATAATTAGCTCTCTTTCAATCAAGCACATAAATGCCAGCCTCTTCTATCCAGCTTTATCAAGTTTGATCAGAAGATCATCTCCTTCAAAGCCAACATTGTCATCATGTGGACGGTCATCAACCTTGGTGACCTGGGCAACATTTGCAGTCTTTTCCTGCCTCCCTGCATACTAATATCTGCCTGACAAATAACTTTCCTGCTCTATACCCTGGCTCATTCAGAAATACACATCTCACTGTGAAAGGCATTGAGGCTACTTGTCCCCAGCATCATCTTCCTGGGGCTGATGGCTCCTGTTCCCAGCTATGCCCCTGCCTGCTCCCACTTCTCCTGGGACTTGCCTGGCACAGTGATCCCAGCTCCTTCTGGACTGGAGCATGCTTGGGGAGGTGATGGACACCATTCTATACCCTTGCTGCTGCCCCAGGGCTCACACTGAGCTGGTGAATATCTCACCAAGCAGTCTCTGGGCTGCTTATTTCCCACTGAATGAAGAATACAAATCTTTCTCAGTCTCTGAGTGAAATACATTTTTCAGTGGCACTTCCAAGAGGACAACCTGTCCTTTCTGCAGAGCCATCACAGCGTAACACCCCAATCTGCAGACAAACATTATGCAAATATCTCTTCTGCAGACATAGTAAGAAATGTTTCTTTTATTGTGCTTCATTAAGACATTGGCATAAAATGTCGTTGCAGCCTCTGAGGTTTGCATCCTTCCCTTCGGAGACAAGATAGCTTTCCAGTTTACATCTTTTTTCATTTATTAGAAGCCTGGTCTTGATCCTTGCGGCTCAAAGGACCCCACTGGTGGTCCAGATCTGCGCATCCAGTTATTTGCCAGGCTGCTTTGTCTCCTTCCCAGTCGTCCATGAGCCATCCACACATCCAGTGGAGCTGCATCTGGAAGAGAAGAGAGGAAATACACCTGAATGGAGTCAACTCCAGGTTGGACCTGGGTATCACACCATCTTTAGGCCCTTACTTTTGTCCCCGTGGTGGTCCCAGCTCAATTCCTAGCTGATACGGGCTCTGGTTGTAGGTTGCTCCGGACTCTAAGCTACAGGGATAAGAATGATGTTCCCAACATCTGTCAGCCTGCTCAGGAAAGCCCACAGCCCCCGGGAATGTGTTTATCTCTTTCAAACAATAAATGCACATAGTACAGCCCATGTAGCAATAAAAAATTGAAGTTTTCTTAAAAATGAAGCTTCCTTGCCAAAAGACCTTGAATCTTGGTCTAATAACCCCTGTATCCTGCTGTGGATTGCTATTTTCCATGGGTGCTCACAGGATGTAGATTTTTATGTGGGTATTCCCATGCCTATGGACATGTTGTTATGTGGTGTTTCTGCACATGCCCTGTGGCCACTGCCATTTCTGTGTGGATTTCCTTGAGCTCTGCTCCTGCCTTGCCTGTAGTTGAGCTATTCCTCCCATTCTGCCAAGTCCAGACCAGCCATAGCTCTATCTGCTGCATCCCCGTACTGCTCCCCTCTTTACTCTGCTGGTCAGCCTTTAGCTCCAGCTCATGAGATCTCTTCTCTCAACCTTTATCAAGGCCATTTGCACCCCCAGCCCATCACCCAGCAGAAGGAATATGGCTACTCACAACCTATGTACTTTATGAGTAACTCCCTCCCATTCCAGTACAGGGAAGAAGAATAGCAATGACAATAAATCGACTTTTCAGTGGTTTGTTTGGACTTGCCAGCTCCCTTCCTGTGCCTGAAAACTTCTCTTCTCTATTCACTGTGTGAATCTTCTAATATCTTAAGGAAGGCAAGGTGACCCAAATGCCTCCCTGGATGATAGGAATGGGCACTGAAGAGTAGATCTGATCATGGGTTGAATTGGATGCTCTGGATAATGCTTGTCTTGATGTAATGTACCTGTAACACTATTTCCTTGAAATATAAAAAGTGGAGGAAATAGATAAGTAAATATAGTGCCTATATAGAAATAGATAAGTAAATATAGCGCTTACTTGGAGAAAAGCACTGGCAGAGTACTAAAAGTGAGTTGTTTGACAGAGTACATTGCATCCCTGACTTATAGGATCATAGAATCATAGAATAGTTAGGATTGGAAAGGACCTTAAGATCATCTAGTTCCAACCCCCCTGCCTTGGGCAGGGACACCTCACACTAAACCATTACTTCATTACTCTGTTGGAATGTATACCGCTTGAAGGCATTTTGACAATTATTTATGCCATTTATTCATCCATTTATTTCTTTATCTCTTCTCACTTTCAGCAGGACGAGGTGTGCTATGTATTCAGAAGAGAGACGCTCACAATAGGTTATTTGTGTAGGAAGCTGCAATGGTTTCTAATTGTGAAATGGAAGTAGTCCTAAGAACTTGGTCTCTCTTTCATCCTGGAAATGAACATCGGTAATCACCCTTCTACCGAGAAGCATCTCAGCCCATTCCTGCAGACTCTGCTGAAAACAAGCACAGGAAATTTCACCCTTGAAAATATTCTGCAAAAAAAATGAAGCACGCACCCGCAAACACTGAATCAATTTTTTGTGCCTCCTTGGCAGCGAGCGCCTCGCTGAAATTTCTATTAAGTGCTGGAAAAGCTGTTCTGTGTCAAGAAGAAAAAGTCCGCCCCTTGGATTTTCTTTAACAGATGCAAGCCTTCTAATGAAAAGCCCGGATAGCAGCAAGCCCTCACTTGGTTTTCCTCACAGGTTTTCAGAGGGTTCCTTCTGTACAAATTTGGTAATTAAAAATTTGTAGGAAAAAAAAAACCCAAAACAGCAACGCAAAGATCTAAAATAAGATGTAGGTTAAAAATTTAGTTGAAATTGGACAATCTTCCCAGCCCGTGGGTGTTTAATAGCCTGGGAAGTCACTAAGGAGTGTATCGGCAGTGATTTCACTGCAGACCATACAGCATGCGGGATGCACTTCCCTACGGCTCAGGCTTGCAATTTCCAGTGTGAGGGGCAATACAGGTTGTAGGATGGCTGTGGAAATTAGCAGCATTGGCTCAGGGTTCCTTGTCCACAGACCCTGGATCAGCAGAGGATATCGGTACAGGGAATTAGAACTGATACAGTTTCTGAATCAAAGTCAATGTAAGCAGCAGGTTTGCATTTCCCAGGTCTCGGGACACTGTAGAGGCAGTGTGGGATGCTGCGGGAGCAGGCATGTATATTGGTACCATTTATTTTAGGAATACCTGTTATTTTCTTTTTTATTTTGACTAGTAGATGTTTCTTTAAAGCCGGATAGAGTAGGAGGGGATGTGTTGGCCAGCAGCAACTGGCTGTGTGTGTGCATATGTGGCGTATCTGTGTGTGTACATGTGTGAGTGTGCTGGGAAAGCCTTTGACGCTCAAGTTTGGCATGGCTAACACATCCACAGCAGGACACAGGGACCTGCTGAGGTCCAAGTGCAAAGCTCCCAAAGGCCAGGGGAGGAACAGATGGGCCCCCATGGGAGCTGTGGGTGCACTATCCACAGCAGCCAGCCTCAGACCATCGCTCATGGCAGTGGTACCACTGGGAGAGGCCAGGCAGTGAGAGCCTTCCTCTTCATCAAGCTCCCATGTGCATCCAGGCTGGAGCTCCATGGGGTGACAAAGTCCATGCCAGCATGCTGGTAGTGGGTCTGGCTCTTCCAGCTGTGCTGCTCCAGGGCTTGAGGGCATGCTGGTATTTCCTGTCAGGGAGATTGGTGGGATCTGAGCTGCCAAACTTCCTGAGTCATTTACAAAGCGCTGTTTGCCCACCCCTGCTCGGTGGTGATGAATGGAGTTATTATATCTGCACAATCTTATCCTGCCCCCCAGCAAAACTCAGTGGTGAATTGAATGTTGCTGGGGAAGGCTAGTGAAGCATATGGAGCAGTGATCACATTTGTCTTGCAGGGAGAGTAAGAATCGAGGGCTGCAATAAGCAGCACTAAATAGCCAAGCACATTGGATTACAGCTCAGCAGGTCCCTGCCTGCTGTGGTCTTCCAGTGAGTTTCCACTGTCTTCCCATGAGCTTGGGAATTGGGAGGTGGTTCCTGAAGCTTTCTTTCCATCCCCTCTCATACCTCTTGTGCATCTCAGGCAGGAATATTTGCTTGGGTGTTCCTGGTCTGCAACGGAGTCATCTCATCCCGCAGGAAGGACTGTCTCCTCTTTGAGTGGACCAGTGAGCTTTTTGAGGCTCTTTCCTGTCCACCTCACAGCTTCCTTGCTTTGGGAGTGTTGTCTCACAGGATAGTCAAGGTTTATGAGCACAAGGTGGAAATGATCTCTCCTGCATCCAGATTATAGCCCTCTATCACATGCTGACCAGAAGGTGTTAATTAATGAGTATGAATTAGTTAATACTACTAAAGCACTTGTAAACCATGAATCATCACTTGCTGAACCCACTCTTCCCTCTGCAGCTGTAGTCAGGACGGATGCTTCTGGGACAGAGGAGTCACTGACAGTTAAGAAGGTGCAAGTCTGGAAAAGGGCTTGGAGAAACTGGTCTGGGACCTCAAGTGATAGTGCATGAGCTCCTGTGCTCCTCCAACTTCCATATGGATGGACTGGACAGTGGTGCGTGTGGCGGCACTGGTGATGTGCAGATCAGGACTCTGGCTGAGGTTGTGTGTTTATGGACAGAGGAATGTTCATCAGGTTATGAAGGCTTGTCAGGGGAGCAATCATCCAGAGGCGCTGGTCCCCCAGTAGGTGTGTGTGCACTTGTGCAGTGCTGTGGATGCTAAGTGCACACTGGTGTAGAGATGATAATGAAATGGGTGGGCAGAGCTCCACCAGCATGGGAATGTTTTGGGAAGGAAGGGTGCTGGCAGTGTATTGAATAGGAATGTGGACTTTTTTTGCATCACAGCACACATGCTCTGCATCGCAATCTCCTGAGCACCCTGAGACAGCTGCGGGGTTGACTCAGGGGCATGGCTGCTGGTGCAGCACCCACAATTGGGGCACACACCCATGCTGGGGCCAGTAGAGAGCAGCAGGGGCCTGTCTTGGTTCCTGGCTCCATGGGGCTGTGTTTGGGGTCTGCTCCTCCTCCTCCCCCCAGCACAGGCTGTGGGAACCACTGGCCCCCATCCACCCATGGGGGCAGTGGGTGGTGGCAGCCTGCTCCCCGTGCTGGGGTCACGGGTCGGTGCGATGCTCCATGGGGCAGTGCTCGGGGCTCTGCCAAATCCCAATGGAGGGTGAGTGTGGGAAGAACTGCTGGGAAAGTCACAGCCTCATCAGCCCCCCGGAGCTGCGAGCAGAGAGGCAGGGAAAGCATGAGCCCCTTGGGAACAGCAGAGCAGGGTTTAACTCTGTGTGTGCTGCATGATGCTGGGGTTGCAGTGCAGTACATGCCTCCATGCCTGCCCCTATCCATTCAAGGGGCACTGTGGACAGCCTCACCCACAGGAGCATCCTCACAGCATCAGCTTTGCCCACTGAGAGAAGCAAGAACTGGAGAGGGGTGGAAGGCGTAAGCTGCCCTTGCTATCACATAAAGGTGGGATCAGAGGCTGGAAAATGAACGAGGCAGTTTCTCATCATGTAAAACCACCATCAGCCCCTGCTCGTCGCCCGGCAGCGCAGAGGCAGTGCGAACTGACAGTCCTGCCAAGGCACTGTCACAGATTTCCTATGCAGAATTAGAGGAGCAGGGAGAGATCTTGGAGAATTTGCATTAAAAATGGTCACATTGGCATTTGCTTCTTGCTGAACATTTCTTCTCTTCAAAGAACCATGTATTTTCACAGGAAAAAGGAGAGTAAGGAGCAGACTGTCCCAGGTATCAGGCTCATGCTTTTGTCCCAAGCAATTTTCATCTTAAGAATAAAAGAGCTGCATAAAAGAAAATACTGCTGAGCACGCTTGGTTTCCAATTTTGCAGCCTTTAAAGGCTGGTCCCATCACTTTCCTCCCAGCGCGGCTTGTTCTCTGGCCCCTGAGGACACTGTTTCCTTGCCAGATACTAATTTTCAAACCTCAGCTCTTTCAGCCCGTTCCAATAAACATCACAAGAATGTTTCTAAATAAGGAATGTGCATTTTTTTTTTGTTCTCCTTAAGCCTTAAGAAGGAGGGAGAGATTTTGTGAAACGTTTAAAAAGGATTATTGGGCAATGAGGAACCCTTTGTCCAAGCCTGGAGGTTTGGAGAGATAATGAAAGGTTAAAGCTATTGGAGCTGGGTACATGGCACTTCCTGAGGCTGAAAAGTCAAGGACTGTTGCCCTGGCCATATGGTGCAATGAGAGGGCTGCCCACTGCTGTGTGGGCACAGGTGGTAGGTACTGTGCCACTCTGAACCGGCTTCATCTTGCCCTTCGCAAGGATGGACAAGTGATGGGGTGCTGAAGCTTGGCTCTGAAAAGGAACATTGTTGTCAGGTTGTTTCAGGCAATCTGAAGTTGTTTCTCTTGCTCGTCCTTTCCTTCATCCCAGCATCCCTGGTAAATCACAACGAAGCCAAGGCAATGGCTTTAGACACTGGGAGCAGGCAATCCTCTGAGACTGCCTGAAGAATGCAGGCTGCTTCTGCTAAGCTGCCAGACTTATTAGTGATTATTTTAATTAAGTGGAAGCTTACAAATGGCTCTGTAAACAAAGAAGCTGCTGGAAAGCTCACTGCCTCCCAGTTGCATTGCGCCAGGCACTTGTGGGTTTGTTGAGATGATGACCTGTGGCATCATCCGCTGCATCGGGGATGGCATGGGGGAAAGCCCAGCTTCACCAGACATATCTCAGCGGCTCTGGGATGGCTTGCCAGCAAGCTGGGGAGCAGCGTGGGTGCTATGGCAGCTCTGTGGGTGAGAAAGCTGACAGAAAGATCTGCTAAACAGCTCAGTGCAACCCAAACAGAAACCAGAAGAAAACCAAACCTAGAGCTGAAGATGCTGCAGGAGTGTAGTTCTTTATCATCTCAGTGGGGAGATTGAGCGGAGAGTTGATTGCAGTGTGCAAACGTCCCAATGTCTACAAGTCAAAGGCAGACAGATGAATTGCATAAAAACGATGCTTTTCTGGGTCCTGTGTTTTAGCCATAGGTATAAATTACCAGCTCCTTTCCAGGATGTGGAAATACAAGCTTTGCTATCTGATCTGGTGAGATTTCCTGCCTGTCCTCTTAATCCCTAGAAATGATGGGAAGGGAGAAGGGTTAATCTGCAGATAACACCTGCATGGAGGGTTATGACACCTGCCAAACTTCTGTGCACTGCACAAGCAACACAGTGAATGATTTAATGTGCTCATGTACCTAGCGAATGTGCAGGTACCCATGGGCTGCCTTCACAGATAATATGAATTTAATGCAAAAATGAAGAGGACAAGGCCAGGTTGGACAGGGCTTGGAGGAACCTGGTCTAATGGGAGGTGTCCCAGCCCATGGGAAGTGGTTGAGTCTGGATAAGTCTGTTCCAAGACAAATAACTGTGATTCTATGATTCTAGGAGAGAAAGTTGGGGCTGTTCAGCATGGAGAAGAGGAGGCTGCGTGGAGATCTCATAGCAGCCTTCCAGTATCTGAAGGGGGCTTATAAGGATGCTGGGGGTGGACTATTCATTAGGGATTGTAGTGATAGGACAAGAGGTAATGGGTTCAAACTTAAACAGGGGAAGTTTAGATTGGATCTGAGGAAGAAATTCTT
>JASSUY010033556.1:0-19418 GCA_032466535.1 Forpus xanthops
TGAGGAGAAGGACTTGGGGGTGTTGGTTGATGAGAGAATGAACATGAGCCGGCAGTGTGCACTTGCAGCCCAGAAAGTCAACCGTATCCTGGGCTGCATCAAAAGGAGTGTGACCAGCAGGTCGAGGGAGGTGATCCTGCCCCTCTAACTCTGCTCTCCTGAGACCTCACTTGGAGCATTGTGTTCAGTTCTGGTGTCCTCAACATCAAAAGGACATGGAACTGTTGGAATAAGTCCAGAGGAGGGTCACGAGGATGATCAGGGAACTGAAGCACCTCCCCTATGAAGATAGGATGAAAGAATTGGGGCTGTTCAGCCTGGAGAAGAGAAGGCCAAGCAGAGACCTCATAGCAGCCTTCCAGTATCTGAAAGGGGCCTATAGGGATGCTGGGGAGGGACTATTCATTAGGGACTGCAGTGAGAGGACAACGGGTAATGGGTTTAAACTTAAACAGGGGAAGTTTAGATTGGATCTGAGGAAGAAATTCTTTACTGTGAGGGTGGTGAAGCACTGGAATGGGTTACCCAGGGAAGCTGTGAATGCTCCATTGCTGGCAGTGTTCAAGACCGGGTTGGACATAGCCTTGGGCAACATGGTTTAGTGTGAGGTGCCCCTGCCCATGGCAGGGTGGTTGGAACTAGATGATGTTAAGGTCCTTTCCAACCCTGACTATTCTTTGATACTATGATTCTGTGTACAGGCTAAGATTAATCTCAGCATTATCTTGGTATGGAATTCAACAAGTTTTGTATTGAAAGTATTTTGGAAACTACTGGATCTATTTTTCCATTTTTTAAGCATTGTCATGCAGTTATTCTACAAGCCTGAGCTGTCTCCTTTGTGAGACTTACTATTGCTGTGTTTGTATACAGTGTTCATTGTTTCAAGTGCTTTGCAAGTCAGATTAATTAAAGCATTTGTTTTGTTTATTTCACTGCTGCTGTATCAAGGCAGACCTAGATTTGATAAGAATATAAGTATTCTATGCTTCTACTTTTAGAGCGCATTCCACTCAAAGTAGTTGATTTTCCTCATAGGGACCAATTCTAAAATATGAAGAAAAATGACACTTATTCACTGATACTGTACCTTTAAAAAGGGCAGCAGAAGCAGTAACAGAGGAAAGCTGATAAGAATATACATATTCATAATTGTTTTTGTTAGATCACTCATTGGAGAACTTCAGTAAACTTTAAACACTCATTTAAAATCCCTTCCTTTTCACTCAGCAAACTAGCTAGTAAGTGTGACCAGAGAGTCTTAGATGTTCTTCATCTTGATTTTCCATCCTTTACTCTTTTGTTTTCATGGCTGAAAAGAGGAACAATAGCCTTGCTGTTGCTGAACTATTCCTGTTTCTGACAGGCTTGGGGTAGGTGTTTCATATGTAAAGAGTTAGCAGAGATATTTGCAGGTATTTACTAATAGGATTGCAGAAACTGCCCTTAATCACAGAATTGGAATCACCAGCAGCGGTGCAAACAGTATCAGCACTGAGGAAGAAAAGCAAGCAGTATTGGTACTGACAAATAATTTTTAGGTAACATTGTATTCTGGATAATGGGCATAATTTGTTTTTTCATTGATATGTGTTCCTTTTTACACAGGATGCTTAAAGACCAGTCATCACAGTTTAGCATAGCATTACACAGTTTACCACTGATTTTCACTAGAACAGATTTTCCTTTCAGCGTTAGTAACATCACATTGTTATATCCAATAAAGTCAAACAGTTCTGCTTAAATAAACACCACCTTCACACTTAAATCTGTGCTACTAACAGCCCTGAGATTTTCTTGGTAACTCTGGAAAACTGTATATATGGCTGTTCACTGTGACCCTGCTAAGGGGAAGAAAGACAATGATGTAAAAGCAAACAACGGAGTGAAGAAATCACTACAACAACCACCAGAAGCTATCAAGCAAATTAATTAAATTCTGTAACTAAGTTTTTAAAGGGCTTAGCTAACACTGGGATTTTTTTTTTGCTTCTATTACATACCTTCAAAGATTAACATTAACCCTTCTATCTTTTGCTGTCACAAAGAAGCTTCTCTCACCTAGCTGTTGCTTTTTAAAGGAAACTTACACTTTCAAGAATCACAGCCTGTGACTCTGGAAGTCTCAATACTTACTGGTGGTACACTATCAGAAGATACAGTAATATGAAAGTGACTTTACAGCTTGATTTATCACACCTGAATTAATTTTGCAGAGGTTGAATAGTATGGATTAAACTAGGCACAGGGCCATGCACTCAGTGATAACACTGAGCAGATGATCATTAACTGAATAATTTCACTTGATGACTGAATGAAACAATGAAACAGGAATTCTTTCTTTAAGAAAGAAAAGAAAGCAATATGTAGTCACATCGCTGAAGATCCTTACAAAACGCATAACCTCCAAAAGGCTCTAACAACATCATACAGCAAATCCATCCTTGATCACCAGACTGCAATTTTAATATTCTTTTGAAACAAACTGTAAACACAGTTTTTCCAGGGTTTGTTTTTTTTTTTAAAAAAAAAAGCAAGTACGGGTATAAAAGTATTCAAATAGCTTGTGATTAGAGTTGGAGTCTACCCTACAATCAATTGTGCTAACAGAATATACGTATGTGTGTGTCTAAGCATTTACATATACTAACAACTTTTATTCTTGTATGTGGACCTAGATCTCTGCAATGATGTCACAAATTCTTGCTCAAGAGGGGAATACAGAATCTCAAGAGTTTTGGGAATTTGAAATATTCCATGCTTTTTGGTGCAAATTTTCAAATGTCCCCTTTAGAGCCCTTCCTACTAATTTTAGATTTTGGCCCCTTGTTCCAACATGGCTTTATCCAAGTCATCATTCTAATTTTTATAGCCATAACAAATACAAATCCTTACATTTGAACAGCAGACTAGAACTTAATTTAGATTGATATCCACTGTTATGTGCCTGTTTTTCAATAATTTTTACTGATTGTGTACCTTATGAGAGTAAGTTTCATGTAATAACAGGCATGCATTACAACAATATTTTGCGGTCCTCTATTACATCACCATCACTGTACAAATAGTTGAACTTTGTAAAAGCATTTATGATTAAGGTATTAATGTGTTTGCTGTGGTTGATGAGAAATGCTATTTTGCACTGAGAAAATCAAGGCACAAACAGTTCAGCAATTTTCAGAAGAATATGCAATAACTTCTGGCAGGTATATAAACCACAGATCTCTCCTCTTACAAGACAAATATTCTACACACATTTACTGACCTGCATATGTTGACACCCTTAGCATAACTTACCAATTCAGTGGCACAGAGGAAAAAAAAAAGCTTAATATTTATTTTGATAGATTTATGCAAAAATTCTATCGTAAATTCCAAAACTTATTTGAAGACAGTTAAGTGAAGAACTGGCACTAGAAGGAATTTTGTCTAAGCATTATAATACGAACACTTGATAGCAACCACAAAAAAAATCTCTTCTGAGAAGTGATTCAGAGGCAGAAAATGTGGGCAAACGGGATTCTTGCAAAAAGAGAACAATGCTATTTCTAATGCTCATTTTCTAACTAACAGAAATAATTAAAATCTGTGTTAATTCTATGTTACAAAATAAATTTTATAATATTTGAAATTTATTATTTTGTGGAGTTTATTTACATTTTTCTTTAGAGTCAATCCACATTTAGATTTATTTTTCCTAATGTTAAGCTATATTATATTAAGGCATTACTACAGAGGAAGCTGCTGCCTATTTTTTTCTAGGTAATGTTGGGGGGAAAAACTGGTCTACAAATAATAAAAACATTTCAATATCTCTCTTTACATTCTTTAAACTGTTTTTTCTCCATTTTTGCTTGTGTCATCTTTTTTGTATTCCTGGTTACTACCATACTATGCTATGCACATGCCTCTTTCCTTTAATTACTTTTTGTACTTGTTCATCCACACTTTTACTGCCTGTTGCTAAGCAACATGCATAACATTAGGACATACATTCATTTATCTTTGAACACTATCTATTTCCTATTTGTGACATTCTTTTCCAATACTTTACCCCATTCAATGCTGTTGTTGATTTCCACATTTTTCCCATCCTGTTCAAAGTAACTTGTCTAAGAATATCCACACAATTTTTAAAAAGAATTCCTAAAGAGCCAATATCATTTTAATACTCAATATTTATACTCTTTTTTCATTTTTATCTCTATTCAGATAAAAAACAAACAAAAAAAAACCCAAACAAACAAACAAAACCCAACAAAGTAGAAAATGTTCTGTATGAAGATATGTATCTGTTGGGCAGAGATATCAAGTAAAGAACAGAAGAGAGAGAAAGGCTACCAAAAATGGACTTGTAAGAAGGGTAAAAGATGACGTGAGTTAATATCTAAGATGTACCTTGTTTCATAAGTATGGTGGGGTCTTCGAGGTAGAAAAAATTGTGAATTTCATGTAGTTAAGACAAAGAAGCAACTGTTGGACTTAAAACACAGAATGCCTTGGATAAACCAATTACTTCAGCACTTAGGAAATGGAAGGATTTGGTCTTGTATGTTTCCTGAAAGCTACAAAGAACAGGGAACAGGTTAACTTCAGTAAGCTTTCTCTGAAAGACTTTTAAGACTTACTATATAGATATCACAGCTGTCTACTTTTAAGAGTTTATATTAACATTAAAAATAAAAAAAAAGCTTCATTATAAACTACTACAGAATATGAAAATTTCAACCACCTCTCATCCTTCAGCCTCCCATAACTCTGTTCACTTTTGTTCCCTTACATTCTTTCAGAGTCATGTCATATTTTCATAAATTCTCTTCAAAAAGCCAGACGGGGTTATGGCAGAATAGAAAGGGGTTAACAATGTCCTAAGGAATTAGCCTTGCCAAACAACAGATGCTGTTAGCATCAATCCAATTTCCTCTTTCAGAAAAAAAATTACTTGAGGAGAAGAAGCAAGATGTTTAATGAGTAGAGAAATAATTAATCTAGACTTCTGTAGATTTGCTTCATCTGCCTACCAGAATAACTTGATTTTTCAGTGACTTCTCACTTTATAATATTTCAGTTCTCTTCTTCCTTCTCACCCTTATCCTTGCTGTTCAGCTCAGTAAGAAGCAGTATATGCTACAAATGACTGAAAAATTTATGTGTTTAAAAGCTAGGATATGAGAAAATACAGGTTTAACATTTAACCTACTATTTCTCAGAATGAATAAATAGCATGTTTTCTTCCTCTGATGGAAAATAGCACACATTGCTAAAACTTTAAGTTCTAGAAACATGGAATTATTTAGAGTTCTATTTGTTTACAGTTTGGTTGAGATTGGCCAATGTATTAAAAATCATTAAGGCAGGATAGACAGAAAGTGTGAATACATAAGACTTAATTTCCTAGAAAACCAGAACAGTATACAGTGAAATAAAAAACAGAGATATTATTGATCAAATCTGCTATAGAGAATAAAAAATCAATGTCTTCCCACTCCAGAGTAGGCAGCATGTTGTAGTTCATTTTAGCTACCCACTTTTAAGTCTTTCTTCTATGTATCAGCACATACATGATGCCTTCAAAAGGCTTCTAACTTTGCACTGAACTGGACAATAAAGACATACCTCTTGAATCAAAACCATATTCCAGCAATGACAGAAGTATGCTATATCCCTCTGTGAAAGCATGCCAAACAGCACCATCAGCAAGCAATGTAAAAGATGGGTATACAGCAGCAGTTGTATGATGTGTTATCCTTGAGTTGCTCTTACGACACAAAGCAGAATGCTTTATTTTTTGTCATGGAACTTCATCTAGTTTTCCCATTTACTTCAAAATCTTGTTCCATATTATACATGCCTTCATAGGACAAAGAAACAATAGGGTTGAGGAGGAAGGAGAAATATCAATATAACAATTTGTCCTATGATTTTCTTTAATGTATTGTATCATTCATATGCAAGCATGATTTAGTCCATGATCCACTGATTGCTGTCCTTTCCCCAAGTTTCCAATGAATCTATAATGTCAACAAACTTCAAACAAAGCATCTTACTTTCCCTATTTTACGTGGCCTCTGGCACTTTATAAAAAAGCACATATGTAAGCACATATTACTTATTTCTCTGCAATCTGTTTAAATAGAAATGTTTTTTTTTTTTTCACACTATTTTGCATTGTTGCACTTCAGCATTTGCCAATTTGTCTTTTCTGTGTACGTGAGGATGGCATCTCAAACTAAGATAAACATGTATTTTTCTTCATTGTTATTCCCTGCAAGGCCAGCCCTGCCTATACTGGCCAACAGACTCTGCTAGACCATTAGGAACCATTGGCAGCACCAGTCTCAGCAAACAAGACAACCAGATCAGAGACACTCTATCTCTCTGGTCACCAAAGGTAAACCACAGTTCCTGGTTGTGGCTGGACATCTGCCACCATGCTGTATTTTCCTGAAGTTTCAGGTTAAACCAGTTTAACCTGAATGACCTAAAGACTATCACAGAATGCTTCATGATTCCCCTTTAAAGCTACAGTAATGGATAATAGTTCCTTCAACATCTGAAGTATGTTATACTCTCAAGACACAAGGCTATAAAAGAGTATATATCAGACTAGGTGGCTGCATATGGTATCTTATTACATCACAAGGTCATGCAAATTTTAAAATGGAGTAACCTCATATGCACTAAATAAGCAGCAAATGTATATATGTGCCTCTGTAGACTCCTTAAACATCCTGCTCAGCAAGATTTCAATTCATGCCAATACTAAATTGAGAAAATCATAATCATGTTTCATAAACAGATTAAAAACATTTTAGAAATTTTTATGGGATTGCTGCCACATTTCTTTACAATTATTAATACAGTTCTGGATTTAAATTAACATTTGTTGCTACCAAAAACTATATTAACTGAAGAGCAGAAAGAACTTATTTCCAGCTTCTATGGAGATACTTATGTGTTCCACTCCTAAAAGTGAAAGTATAAAACAATATAAAAGGCAAAAAAAATTTCCACTATTACAAGCCATTAGTATGGAGAAAAGTTAACATGAAAGAAGAGTATTTTCCGCATCCATTAAATTCTAACTACTAACACTGCTTGCGGAAATCAATGTTCTCTGAACACCAATATTTGTCACTTGACTTCAGAAGCTTTAGTCAATAAAATTTATGCCCTCCTCAGTTATCTTTAGGCATATATGTTAAGTATGAACATGGTTTACTTTTTTTCTTAATGAAGAACATCAGCAAATGCAAAAGGAAATTCAGTACCAGAAGGGGGCCGACTGAAGAGTTTCCAATCTTGAACAGTGTGGATTTTAAAAGTATGAAAAACAGAGGAATGAGTCTATAAAACAGAACGTTTGTGCTACACACATATATGAAAGTAAGCATGACACACATTTACTAAGATCAGTCCTCAGAAAAAAAAAGAACACTAAGATGAGGGTTGGAGAACAAAATAGTTAACAAGTCTTGTTAACTAAATGCACCAGTGACTCCTTACTGATCTTTTTTACTAGATGACTCCAGACAAGACTCCATTTAAAGTATTTATGTAGCACAGTTTGTCAGCATGAAGAAGTTAGGCTGAAGAATTTATTAACTTTCCACCACAACAAGCCAGGAGGAAAAGAGTAAATAGTTGAATTAATTCTTTCAAATGAAACATAACATGCCCTTAAAAATTACACTAAAATAGTTACATTAAAAAAAAAGTTATTTTCCACTACAGAATTAATGTAAGGAAATTGTTAAGTCCTCAAATTGGAATAACACTCATGCTTAAAAATTCTAGTTACAGCATATTATCTATATTTATGCATAAGCAGAAGACAATGCCACTATGTATTTATATTCACTAACTTAGGTAAAGAATTAACATTGCATTTGGCACTGTAGTGCATATATCACACTAATGTTGCTCATGGGAGAAAAATCCAGCTGATAAAGACCAATAAAAGGAGGAAGAAGATATGCTACCAAGTTTGCGATTTAGATGTGAAAAAGAAACAGCTTAGTATTTAATAGATGAAGCAAAAGACGTTGTCAGTTACAATAGAGAATACAAATCAAAACTATCTTTCAAGAAAAAAAGGGTTGTTCATTTACTCATTTCCCAAAATTATGATTCCAAAAGAGATTAGCAACACTAAAGGTTAATAATCAGGGGATAAAGACACACAGAAAACACAGTTGACAGGCTGACTAGGAATATAAAAAGAAAATACATATTTAATGCAAGATAGTTAAAAAAGGATAATTATTTTTGCTTTCCTAATGTACTTACCTGCTAAATTACAGAGATCGATTGATTTCTCACACTAAAATTGCATTCTAAGCACAGAATTTGGCTTACTTTCAGCACAGAGTCATAACTGGTGTGGAGAATAAAACTTCAAATCATGAAGGACTTGAAATATTTTCTTCATCTGTTGTCCTCAACATAAAAAGGATATGGAACTGTTGGAATAAGTCCAGAAGAGGGCCACGAGGATGATCAGGGGACTGGAGCACCTCCCCTATGAAGATAGGATGATACAGTTGGGGCTGTTCAGCCTGGAGAAGAGAAGGCTGCGTGGAGACCTCATAGCAGCCTTCCAGTACCTGAAAGAGGCCTATAGGGATGCTGGGGAGGGACTACTCTTTAGGGACTGTAGAGAGGACAACAGGTAATGGGTTTAAACTTAAACAGGGGAAGTTTAGATTGGATCTGAGGAAGAAATTCTTTACTGTGAGAGTGGTGAAGCACTGGAATGTGTTGCCCAGGAAGTTGTGAATGCTCCATCACTGGCAGTGTTCAAGGTTGTGTTGGACAGAGCCTTGGATGACATGGTTTAGTGTGAGTTGTCCCTGCCCATGGCAGGGGGATTGGAACTAGATGATGTTAAGGCCCTTTCCAACCCTAACTATTCTATGATTTTATGATTCAGGCTATTCAGCAATATGGAGCCATGGTTAATGTTTTGTTCCTGGGTTTTTTTTGAGAGCAAGAAATAGGACATCTGCATGTGTTTGAGCAACCCCAGGAATGTACTCTACTGTTTGCAAAGTGAACACATATTCTGATGTCTTCTACCTACATAATTCTGAAAACAGGTTTTCAATACGTAGTAAACCAGATAATGGATCGAAACATCATAAGTTTGCAGTTCTCAAGACAAACCTTTCATAACTCCTGTAAGATTTATATACTTAACCAAACTCTGTAAAGAAAACACTGTAACCGTTGTACAATACTCCACAGTGGATAAAAAACACAACACTACCTAGCTAGGAAGCCTTGCTGAATTCTAGATTGTTAGCATAAATTTGGAACTGGAGAAGAAAAAGAGGAGGGGAATCTCTTCTTCTGAGCTAACCAACAGTATGGATATCAGCAACATGCTTTAAAGCATTAAAGCTTATTAGTACTTGATTATTGGAGGAGAACATCCTGAAAGAGAAACAACCACAACCCAAAATGTTGAATGAATTTCTCAGATATTTAGTGTTTGCAAAATATATGTAAGGATTTGGAGTAGATTGGATAGACCTGTGATACTCACACAGCATTTCCCATGTTGAATGGAAATATGTCATGCCAAGTACTGCTAAGAGAGGACATAGAGCATTGGTGGTATATCAGATTCCAACAAAAGCTTCTTCTGCTCATTTTGTCTTGTTAATATCTACCTGTATCCAAATATAAAATAATGATAACATAATAGTATGGATACAATATCACATATTGTGTAATATGAATTATAATAACTAAAATTATAATTAATGAGGTCATATAATGTTCCTCAGATGCCATATGATGTTAGAATTGGAATCTTACACCTTCAAAAGCCATGCCTACACTGTGAAAATAAACAAAAAGTATTGATTTAGAATAGTATATGTTCAATGAAGAGAATGAAATTACAGCTACTGTACAGTTCTGGGATACAGAATCTGGACAAGCACAGCTCCTGGTTGAGATGGAACTATGAGGTTTTTATGGGAAATAGTCTGAATTACTGAAAAGTTTCTAAAAAGTATGACATGATTCCTAGGAAAATTAATGTTACTCTACAGAAATATGGAAATAACAACAGCATATCTACAAATAAGCAGGTTTCTCCCTCATTACTTGCCTAACACCACGAGCATCATCAGATGATCCAAAGAATAATTATGGAGCAATTTACTCACAAGTTTAGTCATTATATAAGAGTCCAGAAACCAAAGACCAATGGGGTGAGAAATTGCCACAGAAGATCTTTTTTTTTGCACAAGAAAAGAAAATTCAGTGTATATCAATTACCTTTCCTGCATCTGCTACAGCACACAAACACAGAGTGAAGAAATCTGAAGTCACAATTTCTGGTCACGTCTGAGAGAAGGAAGTCTAGAGTGGGCAATTAAGGTCTTTTCACAGAAAGCTCTTTTCAAACAAAAATAATAACACAAGAGGGTATGTTTCTCCTGAATATGTGGCAGGTAAGTACTGTGAACGCTCAAGGATGTTAATAACAAAGGATCCTAAATGGCCAACATTTTCTTTGGAATATCTAAAAATTGCTCACAATGAGAGCAAATGGAATCCTCTTAACTCTACTGAATCAATGGTTTGAACAAAGCTTTCTCTGTACCAGCTCTCTGAGAATTACACTGAAGTTCAGTGTGAAAGGCACATATCCTCTTTCTTATGTTTAGAAGCCCTGTATTTCCTAAAGAAAAAGCAAGATAAGGCATGCAGGCTGCAAATCCACAGAGAGATAGAAATGGTATTTTGCTAAGTATTTGTATATTGTCTAGTGCAATGCATGACCACAGCCATCAGTTAAGTTGCTTAAGTGCTACTGAATATCCTGTGACTTCTGAGGTTCTTGTACTGTAACAGAGATCATAGAAGTACAGAATCATACAAAACTCAGGGTTGCAAGGGAGCTCCAGATGTCACTCAGTTATGTTGAAAGCAGGGCCTTAGATTAGGTTATTCAAGGCCCTCGCTGTCAAGCTGAGCCTTGAATATCTCCAGGAAGAGAGGTTCCACCACTTCCCTGTGTAACTTATTACAATGTCAATTCTCCTCAAGATGAAGATTTTCTTCTCCCATACTCAGACAGAATTTCCCCTGACACAATTTGCACACATGGCTTCTTGTCATGGTACATCACTGAGCTATGCAAGGCCTTTTTTTATAACTATATGAATGTGTGTACCAAAGACTTCTCTGTTACAGCATCACGGATATACCAAAACACAAGACACAGCATACACTCAAGGGTGTCTGGAGTCCTATTTTTTCTAGAATTCCACGATTAAAAGATAATCTTACCTTGTCATTAAATTTATTTTAAGAGATTTTGCAAAATATACAGAAGATCTGGAGGAAAAAAATCAGTGGAAACATTTTAAAAATTCATAAATCATGTTAGATTATTAAATCTTTCAGGATTTATGGCATTGCGATTTTCAAACGTCTGAGGAAAATATTACAACAAAAGAATACAATAGCTCTAAGTCACATTAAGCAAATAATTCTGAGCTAATGCTTCTTGATTTCCAGTAGACTTGTATCTTATGATTGACTGATTTTATAGTCTATGATAAAATCTTTATCTGAAGCTTCTCTGCAATTGAGCCTTTATAAGGTCTTGCTTCTATATAGAGTCTATGATGCTAGTTAAGAATAATTAATTTACATAACAGCCCCTACTTCTGCTGGAGGCACATACAGTAACTCTCTTCTTCTTTGGTCACCTGTTTTTTTATCAGATTTGCAGAAATACAGTTTTTGATTTATCTCATTATGACATTTCACTGAATCCAGTCTGTAACTTCCAAAGATATCAGTGAGAGAACACCCGTTATCCTACAGGCCTTAGAAAAAGCCAGTTAAAAAAACAGAAATTCTTGTAAAGCTGAAACAAGAAAACTTTTATAAACTTTGTCCAGTTTAGGAATATAAGGATTGCAATCCAACAATTAAATGCTATTAATAGTACACTATCCTTAATTTAAACAGAATATTAAAGATGAAGTAAATGGACACTATGCAGCTATGTCATAAGCAGAACACATTGCCAGTTAACTTGAGAGCATATATTAAATCAAGTAATAACTTAGTCTGTCATGTTAAAAACAAGTGCTGTCATCTGGTATTTCTTTAATCTAGCTATTAAGTTAAGATGTAATATTACAATATCCTCTTTTCTATTGTGCTGCAATTCTGATGCTGATTAGTTCCTCAAAATGCAGGAGAGATTGCAAGAAAAATAGAACAAAATCTGAAACAAAAGAAAAGTGGCAAACTATTTGACAGAATGCTGGCTTTTAATTATGCTGCAGACTGGCTAATTTTATTTTTGTTACAGTTTTTTTCTAATATAAAGTGCCCCTAGACTTTGCAAACAGTTCTTCGCAGAGTTATTGCTATTCGTATTCTTTACTATTCATACTATTCACACTATATTTTTCTATTATATTAATTCTTGATTTTGCTTCAGTCTTCAGTAATACTCATAGACACTGGGCTGCCCAGTTCCCTGCATCGGAGGGCCACAACTGTGGGAACAGTGATTTTTGCATTTGTAGACACTGAAATTGTAAAGGACCAGCTGTACCTGCTGAATATATCTAAGTGCATGAGGCCTGATGGGATTCATCTGAGTGTACTAAAGGAGTTAGTGGATGTTATGGCAGCACCCTTCTCATCTATCAAAGATCTTTGTTGTCTGGGGAGGTCCCTGCTGACTGGAAGCTAGCCAGTATTATTTCAGTCTACAAAAAAGGCAAGAGGGAAGACCCAGAGAACTACAACATGCTAGTCTAACCTCAGTTCCCAGAAAAAATATGGAGGTGGTCATGCTGGATACTAGTGAAAGACATTAAAAGAATAATGCAATCATCAGGCACACTGAACATAGGGAAAGTTCCATTTAACTAATATCTTTCTATGATAAGATCACCTGCCTAGTGGATGGAGAAAAGAGGGTGGCTATAGTTTTTCTGGATTTTATGAAAGCTTTTGATATCATCCCCCATAGCTTCCTTCTGGCAAGTTGTCCAGCTGTGGGACGAGCAGGTTTACAGTGTGCTGGGTGAAGAACCAGATGAAGGGCAGAGCTCAATGTAAATGTGGCTACATCTGGCTGGTCAACAGCAGGGTTCCTGAGGATTCCATTCTAGGGCCACCCCTATTCAAAATATTTATCAACGATCTGGATGATCTGGATGCAGGAGTTGAATGCACCATTAGCAAGTTTGCTGATGATATCAAACTGGGAGGTGCTACTGACCCTCTTAAAGAACAGGAGGCCTTGCAGAGGGAGCTGTATAGATTGAAGCACTGGGCTATGTTTAAGAGGATGAAATTTAACAAGTTAAGGAAGCATTTCTTTACAAAGTGGGTGATAAAATGCTGAAACAGGCTTCCTAGAGTGGTGGTCAATGCACCAGTCCTGTAGTGTTTAAAAGATGGTTAGATAATGCCCTTAATAACATACTTTAACTTTTGGTCAGTTCCAAATTGGTCAGGCTTTCGGACTAGATGGTAGTTGTAGGTCCCTTCCAACAGAAATAATCTTTTCTGTTCTGTTGACTGAAATAAAAAAAATCCTTCCAAACATATCTGGGTTTCAGACTCTCAGCCTCAGCATACCTCACAAATAACACTTCAAATAGAAGATGCAGTTTATTTGCAAAAAAAACCCCAGATTTCTTAACACTGGAGAAAAATCTGATTTTAATAAAAAGTACGTTCTGAAAGAGTTTAAGGAACATTTTCCCCTTCAGGGTAGAGGCTCAGTTTTGGATAAAAATGAACAAGAGTTCTTGTCATTATATAATGGCTGTTTAATAGTTTATTTAAAGCTAGTCTGGTTGGGTCAATAATCTTTCAGGTTTCTATCATCCAATGCAATTAAAAAATCATGAGCATCTGTGTAGGTAGTACCTGTAAAGAGACCACCAAACTGAATAAATATATGCTATTGCTAAAAGGACTGATTCATATTTGAGGCATGATGACAGATTACAAAAGAGATATCTGTGCTGCTATTACCACAGATGTTATTTATAATTAAAAGAAAAAATTATCTTTGATGTTCTGAATTTGGTCTATTTTATAGCTGCCACATTCTAGTATTTTAAATTATATGTCACAGTTTTATCCCATCTGAAAGAAACCATCTTTAAAAGGGAGCCCCAAGGATATGACCAGCTAAGCACTTATTGTGGCATTAATACATTTTAATAAGTTGTATTACTGTGGATGTATTATGGTAACTGACGACGTGCATTTTTCTACTCACTAGCAATGCAAAATAAAATCGATTCATGTCAACTAAGAATGGTTTATGTTAAAACAATATACTCTGCACTTCAAAGACCACTGTAAGAAAACCAGTATAAATGGCCGGAGTGACAGCTAAAGAGACAAGAATCAGTGACTTCCTTAAATCTGCTAAAATAATTGCAAGTACTTGTTTGGACATAGCCTTAAAAAATGGGA
Organism: Forpus xanthops; assembly: GCA_032466535.1. Lineage (NCBI taxonomy): Eukaryota > Metazoa > Chordata > Aves > Psittaciformes > Psittacidae > Forpus > Forpus xanthops. The sequence goes on from JASSUY010033556.1 coordinate 14,485, forward strand.
AAATCACAAGTTTTTAATTTAAATATGAAGTTAATTTAAATTATGAACTTTAAAGAATATTTTAAGATTTATTAAATGTGGCATTTCCCCCCAATTTAGAAAAATGTATGTTGAGGTATTTAGAAGGAAAGAGTATGTGAATGTACAGCATATTGGATATCACTCACATGCTAGGTTTGTTCTCAAACCTGCAGATAATCCTGTATGTGTGTATGTCAGTTGCTTTAGCATCCCACTTAGGCAGAACCAGGGACACAAACAGCCTAAAGTGTGTATTGGTTCCCTGTGTAATGAATCATGAAATAGGTACTGCCTTGAAAAAGAAGAACTTTTGTTAGAGTACAGCTTCTCAATATAAAAATAACTCAGTTTGACTCTTATCCACATGAATACCTTTTTTAGATTAATTAGAAAGATCTCCCTTTTTCTCTCAGTTCTTCTCTCTTATCTCACAGAGGTGAAACAGTGGGTATTGTAAGAGAGCTGCTGGATTTTTTGTCCATCTCACAATGCTAGCTAAGAACAGGTAAGAGAACCTGTTGGATTATTTTTACTTTCTGTCTTCCTGGAGTGAGATACTGGTTACAGAAAAACATTCTTAACTCTAGTCCTTGAGAGGGGATTGCAAATAAAGCTGCTGAGCCAAGTCCTGTACAGTTTAATGTTCAGTCTAATTTACCATCTTCCGTTATGAATTTTAGGGCAATGGTGTATTATTTGTGGGCATGGGACACATGCTTTTAACTAATGATTAAAAAAAAAAAAAGTACACATACTGTTATGCATGGGCAGACAAAAAATGGATTTTTTCTATTAGAGATGGTTCTCAAGAGATAAGGAAAAGACTTGTATAGGTGATGAAGCGTGATAAAATGAAAGGCTGAAAAACAGTTGCTTAAGAAACAAGAACAACGAAGGAATAAACTACTGCAGGCATCACCAGAGCTGGAATGACATTGTACTGTGTACTATGTTTCCATGGCAACTAGCCATAGGAAGATGAATGTCTCATATTCACTGTGCTCTGCAGTACATGTCTATAAATCAAACTTGCACAAAAGAGCATAAGATTTCTTCCATGGGTTGGCTCTGAAAATGAGGTTATTTTCTCATTACTAGCTATTTACAGAAAAGAAATACTAGACAATTAGGTCATTTTTTTGTATGGAAAGTACGAATACATACAAAAGTACTAACATACCTCATGAATGCGATCCTATCAATCTAAAGGCACAGCAGCATAAAATGCAGATCATGATTGCCGCCTTTTCTTCCTTAAAATCTGATTTACGCTTGGTAGCTTTAAAAACTGTACAAGACTTTTCTGCCCACTTCTGGTTTGTAAGGTATTTTTCATCATTTATAGGTTCACTCATATTCAAATGTGATTGGTTTTCAGCTTAATTCTGTCACTATTTCCATTATCATGGTCTAAGGATTTAGCATACTAATAACCTATTTTTTCTAAACAAAAGATACAGCTAAGACAAATATATTCCCAGCAGCAGTAATTAATAACACTGTTAAATTCAAACATGACATTGTATTCACAACAAGAAAGAAAAATAGTACTTGAAATATTTTTTTAAGACTTTGAAGCCCACTTTAAAAGACAACATGTTCACTTACAGGCAGCCATTTATCACAAATTATTATTGCAAAAGACTTGTCACATTTCATATCAATGCAGCTACATGCAGCAGCATTATAATAAAGAAATTCTTCTGTGTGACACCCATTGCAAAAAGCCCCATCATGAAAGAACATGTCTTCGCATAATTACATTAGCAGGTACCTCTGTAACTCTGTGCCAAGAATGTTGCGGTTTTTATGGTATGATGGCATTTTAATCAGGTGCACACCAGATGCATGAAATGCTCTTGAGCATTTTGTTCAGTATAACTGCAATATTGTCTCAGAAACAATAAATGTTGCACTACACTTCAGGCAAGATTATGGTAAGTTAAAATAATCAAATATAAACTGAAAACTTGCCTCCATTTTGCAAAGTTTAGCAACAGCTAAGTGTGGCATTTTACAGACATTTATAAAAAAACAATCCCCCAAGAGAATGGAAATCTACATTAAATACTATTTTATCAGTTTGAGATGGAGAATTATATATATATATATATATATATATCATCCTATTCCCATGGTATAAAAAAAAAAAAAACAAAACCAAAAACAAACCAAACAATAAAACCCCAAACCCACAAACCATTTACTATACTTAAAACCATGACTGACTCTTTTTCTTTCATAAAATGGAGCATTTAACAACAACACTTTATCCTGAAGTTCTATTACCAATTCAGATTAATTCATTACATCTTTGCACATTTATAAAAGAATATATGATATTAAAGTAAAGCAGAGGTATTAACCATATGTTTCATAGCCCTGAATTCCAGTAAATACAATACAGCTACTGCTAATAACAGGCCACAAACTGCACTGAACTTGCTTGACCGGCCTGTAGCTTTCAATTGCTTTATCTGTTATAGCAGCTATTTTAAGGACTTGGTAGCTGTGTCTAACTTGCTCTTCTTACCCTTATACAGTATAAACATAGCTTTATATGGACAATAGAAACAAGAATTTCTTCTGCATAAAATAAAATATTTATGAGTTTAAGATGTTGATGTAGAGAAATAAAGACCAGAGGTCATTGGGTGTAAAGACATAGTATACAGAGTAGAAGGGTACAGTCATTGGAAGTTAAGATACAGGACACAGACTAACACTGGAGGATCAAGACTACAAACTCAGCAACAGCCAGTTAAAGAAATGCAGACAGAGGAGATGGACAAAATGGTTTTATGGATGACAAAGAGAGCTAAGAACAGGTATCGAAAATACATCATATGTGCCATATACAGTAAATTTGGATGCAACATGGGCTTGCAGATCAACAAAGAAAGAGGAAGGTGTAAACTGTGTTAAAAAACATGAATACCATACTCCTTCAGGTGAAGAACTCAGGAATAATGGCAACTCACCCTACCACGCCTGCCTTGATCCTATCAACCTCAGAACTGAGAGGGACAATAGAAGACTAACGACAAAAAAAGGAGTAGATGTTAGGTGAATAATTGCATTGAGGCTTTTTGTATTCTTTATTTTCTTTTTCCCTTTTTTTTTTTTCTGTTCTCAAATCTATACAAATAATTCTGTAACTAGACTGCTAAGATTTCAGCACATAGTAAAAATAAATACGGACTTTACTGTATCAGGGGCTTCTTCCCTGTAGGCATAAAAAGATTTTGAGCATAACAGTTGTTTACAACAAAGTTAGGAAAATAATTTCTTATTCTTTAGCTACTTACAACATTTTATTAAACATTCTAGGACTACCTCAATATTAATAAAATACATGAATGATAAATTCAAGAATTCCATTTTCAAGCCTCAAGTTTGTTAAAATCAGTCCCACATGTATGGATGTCTCATTATGAGCATTTTTCACACCTACAAATCAAGTGTATTTGATCTGAAAGCTAAATGACTGCGGTGGGGCTATGCACTCTTAATGTAAATCAGTTACTGATATTCTTATTTCCCTGTGTTCTCCATAGCTTGAATATACCTGTTTTCATTTTTATATCTAATAATATGTTGAGAATTACGCTCTATAGCAGAAAATAATTCCCTGCTGTCTATAAGTTGAGAGACTAAGAATTATGTACGCGCCTTGAACTTTTTGCTACATCCCTTTGCTTCATTTTCCTTTTTGCTTTTGTGACGTTAACTGTAGACTAATTAGCTTATTCTGTAACATTTCTTTCATTTAAGTATAATAAAATAATACATGAAACATTTCAAGTTAAATGAACACAGGAATTCCTGCCATGGTTTGGAGACAACATTTCTACAAAAGTAAAAATTTTATAAATAAATATTAAAACTTTTTCATATAAAAATGTCACAAAACTCTGAAATAGACCAATGCAGGGTGGTTTGTTTTTTTTTCTCCTTTTCATCTTTTTGGTCTAACTATGTCACTGTGTTTCACTTACAGTTTTGAATGCTTTTTTTGAGTTGAATTTCTCAGTCCTCCCAAAAATTGTACTATGGTTAACATCACAGTGATCACAGTGCACAAACTGCATTTCTTCCAGATAAAATTAAACTAAAAGATGTACTCCCAGCATGCAGCCATGTTATTCCAATTTCTAGTTATCATTCAGGCTGCTGACCACACTAGGATTAGCCCGAATAAATAACACAATGAATGGCATACACATACTGTAAGATATAACTTCCCCAGCATAAACTTACAGCCCTCCACATCTAATCCCTATATGCTGTATTAATTGCTAAACAGATACAGTTTTAGAACTCACACCTGATCAAAGTCATGAAACTTAAAGATGCTAAACATACATATATATGTATTATCAATTATTTTACTCAACACAAAAGAAATGCTTTAAGACTATGTTCATACCCAAAACTGAATTTTAATCTTTGTACTAAAAAGAGGGAAGAACAGGAAATATATCTGCAAATACGAAATTATGTACACTCTGTTTTAGCAATCCATTGTGATATGGGAAATGGATTTTTTGCCACAAATACACCGAAACTTCTGAGAGTATCTACATCCAAAATTTTTCCTCTTTCTTTTCACACAATTTTAATCCAATGGTACAGCTCAATTTAGGACAAAAGTCTTAGTTCTATTTCTCTACATAAATTTCAACATATACATCAGGAGTTAAAAGCAACAGTTCAGAGGCTCCATGCATCCTTGGCATAGACTACCTCAGGAGAGAGGACTTTGAAAACCCAGAAGGATACCAATGGGCTTTTGGTATTGCTGCTTTGGAGAGAGAGGAAATTGAGCAGCTGTCTACCTTGCCTGGTCTCTCAGAGGATCCTTCTGTTGTGGGGTTGCTGAAGGTCGAAGAACAACAAGTGCCAATCATGAC
>JASSUY010033557.1:0-16375 GCA_032466535.1 Forpus xanthops
ATCATCCTCGTGGCCCTCCTCTGGACTTGTTCCAACACTTCTATGTCCTTTTTATGTTGAGGACACCAGAACTGCACGCAATACTCCAAGTGAGGTTTCCTGAGAGCAGAGTAGAGGGGCAGGATCAGATATGCTGTTTGTGTTCTATCTAGAAGAACAAATCCTTCTCTTAAAAGTTAAACAAAAAAAAAAACCTCTTTAAATGCTCTGGGTGATAGTGTTAATATTTTCTCCTCTGCCTGCCTTTCCTCCTTTTTTAAGATCCCCAATGAAAGTGCAAGCCCATATATAACTGGATTCTGAAAATCCACTGGGTATTTTGCCATCCTAGCTCTGCAGACCTGAAATTGTGACTTGCCAGCATATTCTTTCAGTGCTGAAATCAGTGATGCTCAGGAAATATTTTATTTTTCACCAGTGCCAGAAATAAGGTGAACATGACAAGAAGGTTGAAAAGATTTTCAGTATAAGTGGCCTTTTTCCTCCCACCTCTTACATTTTTTATAATATGTTATATAATCAGAAGATAAAGTCTTCTATTATGTTGTACTTTAGTTATTAAACTGTTCTTATCTTGACCCGTGAGGTTTGCATTCTTTCAATTCTCCTCCCCCTCGCCCAGAAGGGGGAAAAGGGCAGGGTGTGTGTGCGTGTGTGAGTGAGCAGCTGCATGGTATAGAGTTATTGGTCTAAACCATAACAGTTCCCCATGAGGATCAAGGCTTATGAACATGAGGCTGCTCTTGTCTGCCTATAGAGGGTCCATCTTCATGGTTTCACTGGTTGGCAGACTGACTACTATGTCACCTGTCCCTGTCCTCCCTTTAATCCTGATGCATAAGCTCTCAGTTGTCTCTTCATCTATCCCCAGGCAGAACTCCATGCACTCCAGCTCATCACTGACACAGAGGGTGACACCCTTCCTTGTCTCCCCTGCCTGTCCTTCCTAAAGAGTCTGTATTCCTCTATTCCAGCACTACAGTCATAGGAGCCATCTCACAATGGCTCCATGATGCCAATAAGGTCATAGCCCTGCAGGAGTGTGCAAGTCTCAAACTTCTCCTGCTTATTCCCCATGCCATCCTTGTTTGCATAAAAGCGTTTAAGTTGGGCTCCAAGGCCAACCTACTGGCTGGAGTGGCTGGAATTCCTTTGTGCTGCTTTTCAGGTGCTCTTCTGCTGAGTTGTGATCTCTCTCCAGGCTCCGGACATCTCTTGCTGGCATTGGAAACAAACTGGTAGTAATGGTATGGTCTGAGGTTCCCCTCCCACAGCAACTTTATTTTAAAGCCCTCTTCACCAGCCTGGCAGGGCTATGACTGAAGATTCTGTTCCCATTTCTTGACAGATGGACCACATCAGCCCTTCATAGACCAGATTTCTCAAAGTGATTCCTACTGTCTAAGTAACCAAATTCTTGGCTGTGGTACCAGTTCTCTAACCATTTGTTGATTCACCAGATTTGACTGGCCCTTTCAAACTCCTTTGTTTTTACTTGGGAGGACTGATGACCTCCAAAGTCCCTGCTCTACAGGGCAGTCCCTAGGTGTACCTAATCTTAGTCTAGGGTGAGAGCTAAAGCAGGGAATTCAGTAAACTACAAGTAATAGAGTAGCTGACCCCTTAGAGCTGCAAACACTCATTCATTTTCCTCCCTTCTTTTATTTTTAAGAAGTTCATATGAACATTTTTTTTTTTAAGCCTCTGAACATAATCACTGAGTTTCATAAAGAACAAGATTCCCACAAGGCTTCTTAAAAGTTATTCTCGGTGTTACAGCTCTACTTCAAAGGGGGAAAAAAAAAAGCGCCATTTTACAATAACCTTGCTGTAACAAAGTGCTTACAGCCAGGGTGTTCATTGGAAATAAAAAGGAACTCTTTGGGACTCTCTGTCCAATTGCCATACATAAAACAAAGCAGAAAATAAAGTTTTGGATGCTTAGTTGTACATTAGGCTACTGACACCCGCATCATCAAAAATGAAAGAATAAAAAACCAGGCTAATTAGATAGCAATATTTGAAGTGCTGGTCTTTGTGGATTTTATTTTCTTTACATCAGATTTTTTAGTCCAAATTCTTAACTTTTTGGGTCAAGCTATTGTCACTTTCAATGCTCTTTGCACTACTACAAATCCTTTAAGCCCCACATGGACTAAAATTTGACACATGTGAATGCTGGGACACACACCTTAGATACTGAAGTGATGGGGACCAAATTAAACCCCACAGTGCTAATCTTCTCTAACTTAATGGCTGTTGTGTGCCTGAAGAGAAATATCATGCCATTTTGCTTACATTTTGTGGTTTTTAAAAGCAAGTGCATATCTAAAGACTTGGGTGGTTAAAATACAAATCTTCAAAAGCCAAATCCATAGAGGATACAAAGGAAAAATCCATAAAACAATAGTTTTTTTCACCTCAGCTTGCAGCTTCATCTTAGGTCCACATCACTTTGATGCTGCCTTTAGTTCTTAAAACCAGACACTTTTATTAATTCACATAATGGGAAACCACTACCCTGCTAAAGGATGTCTTTCTTGCCTTCTGTGAACCTTTAGGGCTTGCCCTTCTACACCTTTTCTATGAGCACACCCACAATGTATGGCTATTGTCGCATCTGGCTAAAAACATTCTGTAATCATCATGTTTCACAAGTTTCTCCCGATGTCAAATACATTTGGGTGCACAAGCAGAAATCTCTATGCTTTAGGAACTTCTCAGCAAACAGTTGGTCCATAGAGGATCGATCTGATGCCAGTGTAACTAGCACCCAAACTAAATTTAGTCTTTGCTTCCTCACTCCCTGAAATCTTGAAAGTAAGCCTACAATTCAAGAAGGAATATGTACCATGCCTATTTTAAGAAACATCTATTAATAAAAAAGGACAGTTGCACTAGTGAAATAGGAAGAAACATAAGCATAAAAGGAGCCTTTGGAAAGATGCGTAATACCCATATCTTCAACTCTTAACACACTTATATTTCTTATTTGGAAGTTGTTTCATCACTTCATTGTGAAAAGACCACCAGATCATAGGGAAGTGCTTTATAGAGTATACTGTTTAAATGAAAGTTTGAGATTATTTTCCATTTAGAAAACTTGCATTGTGATTATGCAACTGCTACATTTCAAATTTAGAGCCTCAGTGGATACAGTCAGTTTGCGTGCATGTTTTTTCCAAGTATTTTCTGTTAAAACCTTTAATTTTCCTGTTCTGTTCTTACTTTTACTTAAAATTGATGAACTAGATTAGAAATATTTATCTATCCACACTTTTATAAAGGGAAATTAATGATAAATTTATTTAAGCACATCACAAAAGCAAAACTTCTGATCAAAGTCATACACAATTAATTAGTTTCACAAACAGCCTTGACCAAAATAGAGATCTCTTACTTCAAGAAGTTCTTTTCTAGCCTCTTTCATCTGCACCTTCTTTCATCACCTCTGCTTCTTTGTTGGGGGTTTCTTAATGGAATAAAGCTTATTAGCAATTTATTAAATATGTAATTTCTAAGGGTTCATATGGATTTCTTAATATCCTCCTCCTTGTCCTTGTACATTGAGAATAGAAAGCTTTCTACTTGTTTTGTCTTTATTGGCAACTGAAAACTTGTAAATGAAATCACAGTTTTGGAGAAAACAACATGGCAAGGATTTTCTTTCTTCTGATTACTCAAATGTTGACTACAAATGTTTCATATTAACCAGAGTATTTGAAGTTTAAATACCTGTATCATAGAATCATGGAATCATAGAATAGGGTTGAAAAGGACTTTAAGATCACTTAAGCTAAAGCTCCTTTACAGATAATGTATGTAAATGCAGCTGAATAATCTTATTTAATTTTTGTACGCACATGTACAGGTCAAGGAATCTACTTCTAATTACAAAGCAAATACATGACAATGTAATCTCATTGACTCCAGGAAAGCTACTTGTTATTTATATCTATGTGCTTGCTTTGTCATCACTGAAGTTATCATTCAAACAAAATTCCAAGAAGAAAACTTTTCAAGTAAACTCTTCCATCATCTCTCAGTTTAAAAGATGTGCAAGTTCTCATGTACCAATGGCCATCATCAAATGCTGTAAGGTCATAAATTTACCAGACACCTTTGCTCCTTGACATTTTCTGTACTCTGTAATCCATCTTCCTTTTAGTTGTTTTAAAAACCTTCACCAATCTTCCTTTTAGTTGTTTTAAAAACCTTCACCAAACACGCTCATTTTAACACAGGTCAGCCTGAAGTTGACACCTGATAGTTATTTCACCAAATAAAAAAGAAAATCACTTATATTTCCTATATTTATTTTTCAGGCTCTTCCTGAAGTAGGACTGAGTTAATACCTATTGCAAACAGGAGGAAGAATCCTAGCTTCCCTGGAACAGTTTGAAAAATATTTTGAACCCTTCAACAAAAGCAAATGCACAGGAGATTCACTAGTCTTTAAATCAAAGGGAAGGTGATTGAATTTTTATTCACCTCTCCTGGGGGAACAGAATCTAGCTAAGGATGCACTAACAAGGAAGATGCAACAACTCAAAGCTGCTTGCTACTAGCACCTGAACCAGTGAATTAAAAGGAATACTTCAGAGCCATATAGAGAAATCACACCAATAGAAAGGAGTGTTTCCTAATCTAATCAAGAAAGAAACAAAAGAATATATGTTGGGACAAAAGAAACACATAATGTGTTTTACGGAACTTTTTGAAATGTCTCAAGTGAATTCATAAGAAAAGACAATTGCTCTCACAGAAGGAGCAATGCAATGAAATGGATGTAATTTCAGATCATAATCTACAGGTCTTGACTAAGTAATGAATAAGGGATAAAGTTTAGACTGAGGTAAATGAGAATTTTCTATTCTCTCAGCCTTACAATGGAACTGGGCAATTCTTGAACAGCTCTGGTGAGAACTACTGATGTACTTTTAATCAGCAGTTTAAAATAACATTTGTAACACAGACATCCATTCTTATTCATATACATAATTTTTAGATATTTGTCTAAAATAACCATGCAGCTTGTTGCATTATTGTCCTTGGGCCTAACTACTTATTACTACTAATGAGTTGCTGCTAAAATTTAAAAGTGATGGTACTTTCGAAGATATTCATTCTTTGTTCAAATTCTGAGGTTTTTCATATCTCATTCTTTCTTATTAGAAATAGCTGAACAAATCTTGTCTAAATTGGAAATAATCACATGAGCTGATGATTTCCAGAAACACAGACATTCCTCAAGAGCTATGCAATTTAATCTTTAGAAATATAAAAAACTATTTCCATAGTGCAGGATATTGTAGTAGAATGCATATTCCCATGTACACTATGTTATTTTGAAAGAAACTGATTACATTTATGACTGTTTTCATTCTTTTAATAACCATATTATGAGCAGACAAGTGGCTTCAGAGTTTGAATGGCGATGTAATAATTCAATCACGGCACTGTCTCTGACACTTGGCTTTTGGCCTTGGACTTAAGCCATATCAGCTATAAATGTTTATTTTGTAATTCATGCCCTGTTGCTTAATAAAAAGATGATTAAAGCATATTAACTACAAGGCTTTTTTTTCAACAAGTTAACAAGTATTTTAAGAACCCCTTAGATTAATATTTCTATTTAAAAACGAAGGTGACAATGTGTAGTTGAGAATTTTGGACAACAGCTACCATCGCCTTTTTAGGGATCAGAAAACTGTAGAATAGACAGAAATAGAATGAGATGGGACTTAAGGGAGTGCTACCCCAAAAAAATTGACACCACCTAGAATAGACATTTCTGAGTACATGAATATACATTAACTTTAAGTTGACCAGCAAGTCGAGGGAGGTGATCCTGCTCCTCTATTCTGCTCTCATGTGACCTCACTTGGAGTCTTGTGTGCAGTTCTGGTGTTCGCAACATAAAAAGGACATGAAACTGTTGGAACAAGTCCAGAGGAAGGCCACAAGGATGATCAGGGGACTGGAGCACCTCCCCTATGAAAACAGGATGAGAAAGTTGGGGCTGATCAGCCTGGAGAAGAGAAGACTAGATGGAGACCTCATAGGAGCCTTCCAGTATCTGAAGGGGGGCTATAGGGATGCTGGAGAGGGACTCTTCATGAGGGACTGCAGTGAGAGGACAAGGGGTAACAGGTTCAGACTTAAAGAGGGGAAGTTTAGATTGGACATGAGGAAGAAATTCTTTACTGTAAGGTGGGTGAGGCACTGGAATGGGTTGCCCAGGGAAGTTGTGAATGCTTCATCACTGGTTGTGTTCAAGGCTGTGGAAAACTTTTTGTTAAGTCATGGGAAAAGAAAGAGAAGCAAAAAAAACATCAAATGATGGCAAAATGTAAGCAGGAGATTATAAAATGTAGGTTAAAAATTCTTTCAAGCTAGGTTAAAGGACTTAAGTAGAAGATATCTATAGAGAGGGTATTTAATCCCATAATTATTGTAACGACTCATGGTAATGTTTTATGTCTCAGATTATTATACGTCAAATAAGTTCCTGGTTTTCCAGCATCATTTGTTATGCTGCAAAATGATGTGGTTTCATTAATCATGCTGAAGTGCAGCAATTACTTTGGAAATGTTTCCTGTGCAGTAAAATTGTTTTTACTCTATCTTGGTATTTTCTGTTCTCACTCTTAAACTATTTTCTATGTTCACACTCAGAGCCTTTGCCTTCCTTCTCACTGTCTTTGCCAGCCTTTGTTCACAATTGCAAAGCAGTCTAATAATTTCCCCAGTTATAGCTCTGACACTGAGTAATCATTCATGTCACAGAATATTGAGTTTGTTTACACATAATTGTACCATACCAAGCTTTCCACTATACTACATCAGTGATCTCAACTGAATAACACACAGTTGATAATGATACTATCTAGAGGGTTTCCCCCTATTTCACAGCACAAAATTCCTTTTTACAGCATACTGCAACCATTCAAGGCAATATCAAGGTTTCTCATTCACACACAAGTAGAGTCTTGATTCCTCTTCCCATCAAAGCATGAAAGAATATTCTGTCTATGAACCTATTACCATGAGGTGCTAGCAACTGACTCACAAGAGATCATGCTGGAAATACAGTATTTTACTTTGCTTGAAAATGACAAATATCAGATGATCCCCAGGCAACAACTTGCATTATAACACAAGGATAACTTGGAGTCCTATATCCATAGCTAGACCCCTGACTTTACTCCGGGTCTCTTTTTTTGCTCTATTTGTTCAATTCACATAACAATATGATGAGAACTGACTTATGAAACTACTTACAGAAAATTCGAAACCTGAATTGAGTAGCACTCTCATATCAGGAGAGTTTAAGTGTTGTTACTGTAGCAAGTCGTGCAAGTAGTGTAGAAAAATACAAACGGCAAGGGTTTTGAATCTGAATACGCAGTAGGAGAGTCTCAGCTCCTGAGTCTGCAGAACAAGGTCACTGTGGCACAGCACCTAGTAGGATAATAGAAAATGTAACACTTTGTATTATACTCACTTGGGCTACTGCTCAGGAGTGATCTCCCTCACCACATACACTCCCATTTCTTGGTTATTACATGAATTAACTCAGTAACATATTCTAGAATTTTTCAAATAGGAGACATTGGATTTCATCTTTACAGGACCTGCATAAACTTACACAATACACAAAAAATAAAAATATCAGAAACAAAAAGTCAGTAACAAAAGTAAGAATTGGTCTAGAGAATGTGAAAGTGTAATGTTTGTTGTTCTTCAGGTAGAAATGCATTGGAATAAAAAGGAATGTGAGCTGAAGGGTAAAAGAAAATCACTGCTTTTAATAAGGCTTGTTAGGTAATTGTATTTGTACTATTAAAAAAGAATGATTCTGTTGGAGAATGTAGCAAGAATGTAGCAATACTTAGGAAGATTAAAAGGAAGTTCAGAAAGATAAGGAATGAGGGTATTTCTATGTTGTCTTAAATTGGTGGCAACAATAGGAGAATTCTGCATGCCTAGCATTGTATCCCCACATGCTACCTGCTTCTGAATCCTACTTTGGAGCATTAAATACCAAATTTACCCACCCCAAACTCTACCCCTCATGTATACATTTTATACTTTTCTGAAATACCACATACACCTGTAAGCCTCATTAACTAGTATATAATCCTTAATTATCTAACAATGCAGCAATAACCGAAAGGCCAAAAGTGACTTAAAAATATTAAACAGATTTTTAAACACATGTTGGAAAAACAACTAATCCTCACTTTATTCTCTTTTGCACTGCATTGCAATTCCCTCCTTCATCCTTCCTCTGATATTTCTGTTGTCTTTTTTATATAAATGTACACATTGCCAAACAAATCAAAAAATTCACCATTAACAGCTTAAACTGAAGTTAGAGCTATTGAAGAGTTTTTGCAGCATTGTATTTGTGCCATTATTCCCAAGGCCATTGACCTAGGAATTCTCTGCTCCCATTTTTTCTGCTTATCTGCCTTCAAGAGTGCAGATTAAGCCAAGCTCTCTGTCTTCTGTGACCAAAGTGCAATAAAAAGTAACAACTGAATTTGAAATATTTATTAGAAGTATAGAGAATAAGAAGAGAAAAGCAACCAAGGGAAAAGAAGCAGCAAAAGAGCAGTGGACAAGGTTACTTTAACTGCCAATTAATGTTTAAAAATAACCTCAGCAACAAGCACAAATATGACAGTCATGAAAAAGAATAAGGCTGCAGTGCTAATAAATACTTGATATCAAGTGCAGATGATAGAAAGTAGTTTTTTTTCACAGGATTTCCTGTGAAATCTAACAATGCATTTTCCCTCACTTCTCCTGAACAGACACTAAAAGTCCCAGGCAGAGGTTTAAAGCTCACAAGACCCACCAATCTTGATATTTCCAGCCAATTCACTCAGAGAAAGTCCTGTATTGGGCAGCCTGTGTCTGCCAGTTTAGGGACAAAATAAACAAAGCACTATGTACTGGTTGCCAAGATTACTGATATGAGGATCTATCTACTGCCTGAAGTTTACAGCTTTGGCAGTTCTGCTGCATCCCCTTGGCTCCTTGTGCCCCTTCAACATCTTGACTGTTTAGATGAGAAGTTCTCTTAGTAAATATTTTACAAACACACAACAATAAAGAGTACCTAGCCTAACAAGGCCTATTGTACCCAAGGCAGGAATATCTATAAAACCAGCAAAAACATAGAATCAGAATCAGCTAGGGTGGAAAAGACCTCTAAGATCATCAAGTCCAGCCTTTACCCAAGACTGCCAAGACCACCACATGTTACTAGGGAACTCTTCAACAGTGATGCCACCACTTCCCTGAGCAGCCTGTTCCAATATCTGGCCACCCACTCTGTGAGTAAATTTTTCCTACTATCCAGTCAAAATCACTCACTTGTGTGGACTGTTTCCTTACAATTAATGTGTTGAACTGTTCTTAAACGACTCGTGCATCCTATGATTTTCACATACCATAATGAAAGGAGCAAGTGATTCTGTTGCCAAACTTTTACAGTTAGCTGTAGATCTGACTTTTCTCTTAATTGTCTGCCTTCTCTTATATAACCTGATTAATTACATGACTTTTTCCCCATCAGCATCATGTATTTGAACACTGGGCTGAGTTGTGACTTTATCTAATGAGCCATAAATACTGTCTTTTATAATATATCAGCTTCTGCCTTTGGGCTTGTGCTACTCAACACAAACTTGTCCTATTATTATTCCTGTTAAGTCCTTCACAGTTTATAGCGCTCGTTCAATAATATTTCAGCAACTGACCCCTATTTTCAATAGCTGACTTCCCTAACAGTTATATTCATAATTTAAATTCCATTTTTTAAACTTTCAAATACCATTCTCTTTAACTATTTGCTATATAAAAAGAAAAAATATACTAACACTACAAAATAAGCTAATTAGCAGATATTTGTGCTTGATTTATAGGAAAGAATATCATTCAAATAGCAAAAACAAAACAGTACTTTAGAAAAGTAACAAGTGATTTAGGATCTCAGAATTAACTTCTAAAAATAGACTTCAATTATGTCTTCTAATTTTTTTTTTTTTACCTAAGGATATAACAAGACTTCCAAAAACTTTCGAGACTTGTCTTTTTGAAACTGATACTGGAAAAATCTGACCCTATGGCTCCTAAGTCACGTCTAAAAAGGTGTTAGTGTTGAAAAGAACACAAATTGCTCATTAAAAAGCTTAAGGTTTTTACTGGATATAGAGTTACGATTAAGTAAAAGAGGTTAATGGCTGCTAATCTGTGTCTATAAGTTTGTTTTTGGCAGGCAGATTATTTTTTGCCTAAGGAGCTTGCTATGAACACAAGTAAGTGGATGGAGGTGATGGTAACAACTGAGGAACATGTTCTGTTTGAAACACAATTTCATGCATATGAGGGTCTCTTCACTCAGAAATATACTATTGAATCACTGATTACACTAGCACTTTTATCATGTAGTTTGGGCATTAATCCTTACTTCTTACTCTTCACATATCACAAGTTGCTTATGCAGGAGACATGGACAAGAAAAGCCATGGATTCTCAAAAGCTACTCCCCTTTGCTTTCCACCCAGATGAAAAGAATTTCCCATTTTCAGGAAGGAATAGGAATTTTCTAGATTTGCATGCCCTTGAAGCTTTGTTTTGAGTGAAGTTGTGACCTGTTGTTTTCTTACTGTAATACCTATTATGTAGCATGTTAAAAATTATATTTAATAAAATATTAGATGTTAACTATAGGTTTTTATATACAAAAGTTTTATATTTGTAAAATGTGTCTTAAAGTCACAATACCTAAAATTGTAATTATGTTTTGTGTGATAGTCAGCTAATTATACAATTTTTCATTCTCCATTAACCCTTACAAAAAACATAGACGCCCTGTCTCTCGACATCTTATCCAACAATCCTCTTCATAATCAATGTGGCAGAATGAGTCTAACATGCAACAGTCACTCATGTTACATATCCAAGAACAAAGTTCTGATCAGTTGAGGAAAGTGAACATTCCCTTTGTCTTGGTGTAAAATATTTTTTTCCTATAAGTTTTACCTCTTCTTTTCCATGGGAAAAAGAAGAGATCAGGTTTTTTTGAACAAAGCAATTTACTACTTAGTTAATACTTGAGACAAGCTAGACTAAAATAAAAATGTGTTCTCCATTTCTTTTGAGCTGTAGCTGAATGACAGGAGAAGGAAAAAAACTAGCATAAAGCCACAAAAATAAGAAAAAGACAAGAAATATTTGATCTGATATCACAAATCCACATATTGCTGTAAAGGCTGGTGTCCAGCTTTAGGAAAGAAAATATAATTAAAAAAAATTATATTAGGAAAGGGTAACTCCTGATGGATGTGTTTACCAGTAGAATTGTGTTATCCTTTTCTGCATGTTCCCAAACCTGTACGCTTACAACATTTAAACCTGTATGATTTTACCTTTTAAAGGAAAGTATTCCTAAACATGATGGATGCCTTTAGTATATATACAAACACCCGGTACATGCCATTGATCTCACTGTATTTATTATGTATTTCAGCTCCAGTTTATTTGTAGCAGATAAAGGTGAAAGCAGAACTGCCATGGAAACTATGATAACAAGAATTTAATTTAATTGGATTTTGCAAGTATGCAGTGTAAGACAAATATCTCAGTGTTGTACATGAACCACTAATAACAATAATTTACTTTTTCAAAGTTCAATGATTAAAAAAAAAATAAAATAGAAGTAATAAAACCAGAGAAGATACAATCAAAACATAGAAGTTTTAGGCAATTTTGTTTCTATCCTCACTTTTAAACTATCTTTTACATCCCGATTAACAAATCCCCTTGCAGTTTCTGGCTCCTGAATATTCCTTTTACCACTCCATTCTCCTGTTATCCATTACCCATGAGTGACTGAAAGAGATTTGATACATAATTTATACTTTGCACATAGGGGACAAGGTAAATCTGCAATGTTTGGCTACTAATGCAACTGGAAATGAACGACTGCTTGGCAATAGTGAGGAAAACTGGATACTCTAGTGGACTAACGAAGGGTAGCTAGTTATTCAAACAACTTTCAGCTCATTTTTCAGAAAGTGGGTGAATGTGAAGAGCTATACCTCCTGTAAGAATAAGCTCGACAAGTTGCAACTAAATAATGACATATTGAGAGCTCAGGGTACAATTTTCAGATGCATACTGGACTATAATTTTATTACAGAATCACATGTCATTTATATGCTCTGAGTTACAGAATTAAGTGAAGATGTTATGTACACTGTGAGTTTTCTGGATTTCCATATTTAAGCTTGTACTAACCTTACTACGTCTCCAGTGAAGGCAATAAGTGGTCAGGACAGTATTTTACCTTACTGACTTTAATACAATGTAGTGTAGTTTTGGGGTGAATATGCAGTAACGTGGAAGACTCACTATATTTAGATCTGCCACAATGTAGGTTGGATTTGCACTCCTAGTAAAGCAAACCAGAAGTGAACTGATCTTTGGAAGTATTCATGCAGTAAAAATTATGTCAAAGTTTCTTTCAATGGACAACCTCTTTTCTATCTAAAAAGGAAAGGATAACACTGTATATGAAACAAAAAATGCCCTGTTATGTTACTTAACACAACTGCAACACTTACAAGCCTGTAAGTACTGATTACCTTTTAAGTAGAACACTGAAATAATATTTTTTTTAAATATAATTATGTAAGTGAAAAATATCATGCTATTATTCAACAGGATTTCAGATATTCATACTTTCCTCTCTTTGAAAGTGCATTCCTAAACAGTTGTGATTCATGGTATTTTAGAAGTCTCTAACTCATGAAAGTCATACAAAACTTATTGCAAGACTTTCCCAGAAAGTTGTAAAACAGACTAGCAAAGTCTAACAAAGACTGCATGATCTCGCCTGTTGTTCAGTGCTTCTATAGCTAGGATCCCTCACAGAATGCAGGATTGCTGACAAGTAAAGAGGAAATACTAAGAACCTTTTTTCCACAGGGAAATTTCACTGGAGCTGAAATATTTTTGTACCACTAGCACATATGGATTGCTGGGCAAGAATGGAAGACACTATAAACAAGAAAATAGCTTAGTTTGTTTGAAAACCAGGTTCAAGTTCCTTCTTTAAGATGGTTTAGAATGATACAGATTAAATACCCTTCTGTATCTCAGCCATAGCATCCTATTCTGGATCTTTATGAGTTAAGATTTAAATCTGCATCTCTCACATCTGCAGCTAGTCCGTACCCCCAGCTTTCTTCATCCAGACACCAATTTCACAGCAAAATGTTCAGAAGTATTTTTTTCCTAGTTTAGTGTTAATGAAAACAGCACTGCAAAGCTCCAGAACATGCTGTAAAGCACAATAACTCACATGCCTTAGAAAGACACCATCTTGACATAACCAGCTAGAAATCTAAAGGTTGAATAGGTAAACCTGATGAACAGCTTTAATTCATGGTGATTCAGGCTAACTAATGGACTTTTCTGAGTCAGCTTACAACATACAAAGGATATGGTAAAAATTGCAAGATGTGTGTTCACACTCAGGTGTTTGTAGTCCAGAAAAAAAATATAGAATGGGCACCAAAGATACTGAAGAGTGATGATTCATATCATTACTTGCATCTAAAGAGCTGCTAATCACAAAACAGACCTTCAAAAGGCCTGGGAAAATTTTCCTTCTACAATGTTACCTCTAAATCTACCAGTGCTATGGTTAATCTGTCTATGGCTTACGCAACATTGTGTTGTTGGGTTTTCTACAACTAAAAGACAAAATGCAGGGAGGTGAGAGATGGTTGCATTGGTTTGTCTTCTCATGGGCCTTTCTGAGTTGCAATAAACTCATTATTCAAACAATTACACCATACAGGTACTCCAGAGTCAATTTAGAGCAAACCCCTTTCTCCTACAAACATGCATACAAACATTTTCTCAAAGTAACAGAGTTTTGATTAATGCATGAATTCTGCATCCCAGACTATGTATCTCTCTTGAAAACTTTAGACAGCATCACAAACCCAAATATGTTCTTCCACAATTATGTTGCCTTCTGCAAGCCATTGTGCAAGCAAATGTACTCAAAATAGGCAGTGATTACACATATTTACAAAAGATGTCTTGAACTCTGCTGAGTCAGTATTGGCTGCGTGCAAATTGTCCTTGAGAATGTTGATTGTTCCACAAAGTATCTCTGGGACTGTCAGGAACACTGCACAGTCTCCTTGCTACCATTAAATGAAATGATGCATTGCATACTGGATAAGAAATGCTGAAAAATTGGCTTAGTTTGAAGGGGGAGATTCTTGCACAAGTCTGGAAAATTGAGCAATTTTGAAAATCCATGGTAACAAATGGTTTGTTTAAATTGAGCAATACAGAATACATCTGAACTAAAGACCCACACAGAGATAAAAATCCCTTCTGGATGTAGAAAACAAAGAAAAAAAATCACACAAGATAACACATTACAAAGTACTTACAGCTATTTGCTCTTCAAAAGTAAGAACTACCAAAATTTTAAAATCACTGTAAATACAGCTTGGATTAAAACCAAACCAAAACAAAAAATACACACCATACACACCACAAAGATATAGTTAAAGCTTAAATTAAAATCAAAGTTCAAAAAGAACTAATCTTTACAACTGACAGAGAAAAAAATCAAGCATTTAAAAGTGAATGGTTTGACACTTGATTAAAAAAAAATAAAAAAAAATGTTTAAAATTAAACATTCTTTCTAGTTATTCATGAAATAGAATGAGGATGAAGAGGAGTATCCATTTGCACTAATTTTTAAAATGTATTGTCAGCTGCCGTTAGATCACAGATGAATTTCAGGAACTGAAATTTCTCCAGTAAGGCAATCTCTTTATTCCAGACTACAACTGTAAGATTTGAAAACCATTTAAGTCCCTTCTAAAGCTCATCTAGAAGGTTTAAGTGTGAAGTACATTAATAACATTCATGAAATTGAATGTACATGTAAAATAGGATGCTTATAATGCACGCATGCCAACCACTAAAGGAGTATACCAGTTATTGGTTTAAAAAGATCTTTACATTAGATCAGAATAGATGATGATTAGACCACAGTGCTGACAAAATGGAAAAGAAAAAAAAAAGAAAGCAACAAAAAAATATTTGGTTAAATTAATAGCATCCAAGTTGACAGGAATTGATGCATTTCACCCTAGGATACACAGGAAATTAGCCAAAGCAATCTATGAGTCATTAGTACTTATTTTCGAGAATTTGTTCAAAATCTAAGGCAAAGTTTCTAAAGGACCATTGTCCATCATATTTGAAAACTCATGACAGTCAGGTGAAGTTCCCAGTGGTTGGAAAAAGGGAAATATAACTCCCATTTTCAAGAAGGGGAAAATGGATGACCTAGGGAACTACAGTCAGTCTCACTTCTGTGCCTGGCAAAATCTTGGAGCGGATTCTCCTGGAAGGCATGCTGAGGCATATGAAAAGCAACAAGGTGCTTGGTGACAACCAGCATGGCTTCCTTAAGTGGAAATCCTACCTGACCAATCTGGTGGCCTTCTATGATGGAGCTACAGAACTGATGGACAGTTGTAGAGCAGTTGGTTTCATCTACCTGGACTTGTGCAAAGCATTTGACACTGTCTCACATCACATCCTTGTCTCTAAGTTGGAGAGACATCAATTTGATATGTGGACCACTCGGTGGATAAAGAACTGGCTGGATGGCTGCATGCAAAAAGTTGTGGTCAATGGCTCAATGCCCAGCTTGAAACCAGCAACAAGTGGTGTCCCTCGGGGATCAGTGTCAGAACCGGTTTTGTTCAGCATCTTTGTCAGTGACATGGAGAGTGGGATTGAATGCTCCCTCAGCAAGTTTGCTGATGACACCAAGCTGTGTGGCTCGGTTGATATGTTGGAGGGAAGGAATGCTATCCAGAGGGACCTTGACACATTTGTGAGGTGGGCTAATGCCAACCTGATGAAGTTTAACCATGCCAAGTGCAAGGTCCTCCACCTGGGTTGGAGCAATCCCAGGCAAAGCTACAGGTTGGGCAGAGAAGAGATTCAGAGCATTCCTGAGGAGACGAACCGGGGGTGCTGGTCGATGAAAAAATGATCATGAGCAAGTAGTGTGTGTTTGTAACCCAGAAAGCCAACTGTATCCTGGGCAACATCAAAAGAAACATGACCAGCAGGTCAAGGGAGGTGATTCTGACCCTCTACTCTGCTCTCATGAGACCTCACTTGGAATATTGTGTGCAGTTCTGGTGTCCTCACCATAAAAAGGACATCAAACTGTTGGAACAAGTCCAAAGGAGGGCCACGAGGATGATCAGGGGACTGGAGCACCTCCCCTATGAAGATAGGATG
>JASSUY010033557.1:16475-29884 GCA_032466535.1 Forpus xanthops
GAAGTTTAGATTGGATCTGAGGAAGAAATTCTTTACTGTGAGGGTGGTGAGGCACTGAAATGGGTTGCCCAGGGAAGCTGTGAATGCTCCATCACTGGCAGTGTTCAAGGCCAGGTTGGACATAGCCTTGGGTGTCATGATTTAGTGGGAGGTGTCACTGCCCCTGGCAGGGAGTTGGAACTAGTTGATGTTAAGGTCCTTTCCAACCCTAACTATTCTATGATTCTATGATTCTATGACTGGTGAAGGGCAAACTTCATGGGTATTTCCAGCATGAGGAAAAAGGCCCAGAAAATTATATATCAGCCAGTCTAACTTCAATGTTTAGAAAGTTACAAGAACAAATCACTTAAGGCTCAATTTAAAAGCACCTACAGGATAATAAAGGTGATAAAAAGCAACCAACATGGATCTGTCAAGAACAGATTGCTTCAAAATGATCCAATTTCCTTCAGTGACAGGATAATGGGCCTAGCAGATAAAGGGAAAACATTAGAGACAGTCTGCCTTGACTGTAGTAATTCACTTGGATACTGTCCCTTGAGACTTTCTGATGAGTAAACTAGAAAATTTCGTTTTGATGAAAACAAGAGAAGATAAGCACAAAACTTCATGTGAGTTCAGTAATCAAGAGCTTGCTGTCAAACACAAATGCATTTTAAGAGGAGTTCTAGATGAGTCTACCCCAGTTCTATGTATATTTTCAATTACGGCTTTTATTACCAGATTGACTAAACACTTAAAATGTTTACTCGTAATACCCAAGAGATTACATGTAACTGAATATCTGGACAGAAAGTCAAATAAATTAAAGTAAATCAGTTATAGTAATTTCAAAAACCACTGTGGTTTGGAAGATGCCCAAAACATAATTTTGCAGCAAAACAGCAATGTAGAATTATTTCCCATAACTTTTGAGGTTACAATACTGGTCTGAGGACCACCAAGTCCTGCTTTATGCCTTTAGGTTAAAGTCTGCCTAAAACTTTATGATTTTTATTACACGTTCATGTTGAATTAACTAATTTTGCCCAAGTATAATATATGTTTCTACTGTCCTGAAGTAGTAGCCACAGGAAAAGGCCTTGGAGAACCACTTGTTTTATTTTACAGCCTTTCATAAAAAGTTTCTTTCACTTCACAACTTCTTTCAGCACTAACTTAGGCAGAAAGTTATTTGTATTTTCTGAAGT
This sequence comes from Forpus xanthops, assembly GCA_032466535.1. Taxonomy (NCBI): domain Eukaryota; kingdom Metazoa; phylum Chordata; class Aves; order Psittaciformes; family Psittacidae; genus Forpus; species Forpus xanthops. The sequence continues at coordinate 17,669 of JASSUY010033557.1, forward strand.
ATAGTTTTTAGAAATTCTGAAGTACCGTACTGAAGCATAAGGTTGAAATTTTCTAATACAGAAAGAGTAGAAAAAAGAACCAATCAGTAATTTACATGAGTTATCTATACAAACAACCTGTACTGGCCTAGATTTCCTTCATATTGAAATAAATGTAGTCTATCCAGTAATTTTGGCATTAGGTTGACCATAGATTTGAATATGGAAAACATTCTTGCTTCACAGATATTCAGGTAAAATGACACTGATATTGTAATGAGAAAAACATTTATCAAGACTTGATATATTAAGTTACCAATAAACGTTGTGTCTTGAAAGACATTATAAACTTATTTCTCAAGAAGCTGCAAGTCCTCCGCCTAATTTTACCCCAACTTATTGCAGAGCTTGGGTGAGTCACTTCAGCTTTCATTCTATTTAGGAACAAGCGATAATTCTACATCCATTTACCTCCCTGTGCTGAATAATTAGTTAATCTCTGTGCAATTATGTCAAGCTGTATAAATGTGCTAAATATTGTTATTAGCATAACCCAAACTGGGTAAGATACAGAAAAAATACCATTGCATGCATTCCATAATATCAAGTTGTTATGCCTTGCAGTAAAAAACCTAGCAGACTTAAAGTATGATGAAACAGTGAAAGAAGCTGTATTAAGGTCTGAAAATAGAATCCATAAAGGGACTAAATAGAGATATCAACAGAGCACTGACAGCTTGTCAGGACAGAGAGGAAAAATAAGCATGACCCAGTCAGTAAAACAACCACACCTCCAAGACAGCTCAGCTAGAAACAGACCAAAACCTTTAACAAATGTTCAGAGTGATCTCAGTCATTCATTCAAACAGGGAATCCCTAAACCCACAATCTTAACCTATTTGTAACAAATAGAAAACTTAGTAAAATTCTGGAGATTGCAGAACTGCAGAGATTCCTCTAGAACAGCTGCAGAGGAGATTATGGAAGCATGCAGTGTAAAAGATGAAAGCACAAACCCATGCATCACAACATAAGGGTAAAACAAATAGCATTTCTGCAACTAATGTCATTTTTTTTTAATGTCTGGCAGGTCCATCTACCTTGGCAAACCTTTATTTTTCACTGTCAGAGATTAATAGAAAGCAAGGGAAAGAGATAAGTGTAAACTAAATATCAAATATTTCTGAAAGTGAAAAATGCTTCTGATTCAGATGCATCTTTAAAATCTCATTCCACTAAATATGGCATGCCAAAACGATGCTACAGTAGCATACTGGAGGCTGAACAGCGACATACATTACATACACAGTCCCCATGTCTGTTACCACACATTATTTTTCTTTCTGTAAGGGCACTTAAAATCCTAGGCCCCCTGTATTCGGGGAGATAGGTAACACATTTTTTTATTTACAAAGGTATGATATACGTGTTCTGCTAAAAGTCTGATGGCTCCATATACGGCAAGGAAGCATCCTGAGTTAAAGATCAGTAATTGTTCGGCCAGCCATGGATGAAGAATGGTCAATTATCATAGAAGGATAGGGATTTTGAGATTATATTGCACAATACTAAATTGTTTTTTTAACCGTCAGTGACAGCTTCCTGTTTAGCACTGCCAAAGGTGTTTTTTTTTTTCTTTTGCAATCATTAAAATGCTAGAGCTTGCCTTTTCTACCCACTAAAGTAGGCTAATTTTAAGGTGTTTGTTAATAATAAACAGTTAGTATTTCCATTAAGACTTTGTACATTTTCCACTGCTTGAACCTTCAATTTGACAACTTGTATGGGGAGAATCAGTATTGGTAAAGCTGAAAAATCCTGTTCTCCAAGGGCACACATGAGTGACAGCCATAGAGATTTATAAAAAAAAATCAGCTGACAAGGGCCTGTGGGTGACCCAAGAATAGATCAGCTGTCAGCTTATTCAGATACATGCACACTATATATTCACCCTAGGCTAGGGTTCCAAAAGACTTCAGCAGGCCAAGATAATGAGCATTTAAACATAGATTTGTGGCTCGAACAGCTATTGCAAGTCTGTTAGGACTTGCATCTAGGGGTTCTGCATTCCTGCATTTCCCTGCTTTGGTGATCATCTTTATCCTTTCCGCCCATTAATTTCACTTGTATGTGGAGTACAATAAATTGAGAAATTTTAGTTGTTAAAGCATATAGGGGGAAACAGGCGTATCCTTTGCTGATTGTTCCCCTTGGAGAAGAAAATCTGTATAAGAAATTACAAAGTATAATCTAAAAGTATAAATTCTTTCCTTTTTGACTCTATAGCATGAGCTATACACTCAAATCCTTACCCATTCTACCTAAGACATCCTTCAAGTTAGGAAAGAACCTGTCTTTCTTCTTCCTACCTGGTAAGTCATAGAAAACACCTTTGCTCACTTCTGCTAACCTGAGGTATTTTCTTTAGATCATGGTCATCATGACTGTCTTTACAGCCCATTTAATTTCAAACTAGTTTTTGGGCTAAACAATCAAGTAGACTTCAGAAAGTAAAACCTCCATGAACAAAACTCTAATCCTTTCCTGTATCAAAATGAAAAATAAGTCAGTTTTCATTTCTCTGACTGCAGGTCTGTCTGGGGAGGCACTTCCAGAGGTCATGAAGTTAATAGGATGGGTTAATATGTTCCTACTGACATGCAGAGAGTAACTGGCTGAGTCATTGTAGCAAGAAAAGGACCTCTCATGCCAGTCACCCTTCTTTGTTTAGGAAAAAAGGCACAAAACAAAAGGGAAAACTTCCTCTCTCTCTAAATTTGCTCAAAGATTTCAATTTAGAAATCATAAGATAAAAAGAACCATTTTTCAGCTCAAACACATTGATTTTCTCCTGGATTTCCTGCCAAATTCCAATGCACTAACTAGATAGAACAGGTTTCTATAATAAAATGGTGCAGCTGATATGCAAAGCCAATATCATGACAGGCTCACATCTAAAACAGCAAGTGATTTATTCCTAACCCATTTAGGAGTGTATACCAATTGGTTAAAGAACAGGTAATTAAGTCTGCAATATCAAGGGATCTTTCCACTGCAGTCTAATCCCAAACTGATTTACATTGACACATAGAAGTAACAGCTGAATTAGTTTATTCATCTCCAGTGTAAAAACAACCTCTTAAATGATATTGCACAAAGTGAGAATATGAGCAAAATAAGAATATAAGATGCCTAATAAATGAAGAAATAAGAAAAAATATTACTATCCAATGAAAAGAGGTACAAAGATAATCACAAAGCCAATCTGCTTATCGCTGCAGGGTTTTTTTTTCATAAGGTATCTAGACCAAATGCATTTGGGGGATTATTCGTTTCCACTGCACATTTATAATAAAATTAAAAGAAGAGGAAGAAGGACCAAAAATCTGGGCATGGTAAACTAAACTTAAAACATTTATCTATTAAAAAGAATGCAGAGCCATGGTAGATTTTATTAAATGCATCTCTTTGGGTACCCATAAACAGCAGAAAGCATAAAAGATGTGGGGCAAAATGATGCTTTTATTATTTGTTAGAAACTATATTTGGGCAAAGAAGAGTAATAGATTTTTGTGACTGTAGCTGGAATTAAAAATTATTAATGCTAAGAAACTCTCAGGGTGAACAAAGATATTTGTTGGAAATGCTGAAACAAAAGTAGTAGTTCCACGTTCAGTAAAGGAAAAGGCAAGAAATGTTGCTGATCCAGTGCAAGAAATAGTGAAGATTATCAATGGGGTAAATTCTTGAAACAGAATACCAGGACAGAGCAGAAAGAGGCCCAAAGGGAGAAAGGAGGGAGGAGGAGAGGGAGGGGAGGTGAGTGAACATAATTTTGTGCGATGCCTAGAAAGAAAAACTAGAATGCCTAGAAATAAGACAAGTTATTGCCATAAAAGGCGCTGCTGAATGACAAAAATAAGTGGGTCAAATAGGTCATAGGAATACCACTGTACCCTAAGAGTCTATAGAGACTAGAAAGATCAATACTCCAAGTGGGCATAAACTCATGAGGATTTCTGTGGATAATTCCCAAATTAGACTAGCACTGTCTCGTACTGTACAAATAGACTAAAACCGTTGTAACTAAGGTATAACACAAATCACTACTGCTACCACCAATAATAACACAAGAGAAGTACAAGGAAAGAGAATACAACTGCTTACCACCTGATACCAAGCCTGACCCAGCAGCAAACCCCCAACATTCCAGTTCTCTGTCCTCTGTTTTTATATCTTGGGCATGATGTGCTGTGGTATGGAATACCTCTTTGCTAGTTTGAGTCAGGTGTCCTGTCTCAGCTTCCTCCCAGCTTCCCCTCCTCCCTGGCAGAGCACAAGACTCAGAAAGTCCTTGGTCAGACTAAAACCTTACTCAGCGGTAACTGAAAACACTGGTGTTATCAGTGCAGTTCCCAGGCTGAAAATTAAAACCACAGAGCCTCACCAGCTACCAAGGAGAAAAAGGACTGCTACTGCTGAAACCATGATATGCACTTTGTTGAGAAAGATAAAAAAAGCAGGAGTAATGTGCAACAGTGTTTGCAGAAACAATATCTTCAAAGAATAAATGTTTCTAAAATGAGGAATACAGTGTGACTGACTGGATAGCCATCATTTAACAGGAATATATATGAAGATTTAGATTATTCAGTGTTCAGTTTCCTATTTACCTTTCTATATATAACATCTAAATTATTTTAACGTAAACATTAGTTTCAAATTTCCTTACATTGTGATGTTCATTTTCAGATGTAACCATATGACTATGTACAAAGTTTTATACTCTAGATGCATATTCTTAAATCAGTGGGAATTTATATTTTAATCGAGAAATAAATGCATGAATCCATACACTAGCATCTAGACACTGGCAGTAGGCACTGAGTTACACGAAGTATCTACAACACAGCATTTTCTACCTTTTTTTCCTTTCTTTTTAATAAACTTTGGCTCTAGAATTGGTCTGCATGCTATAGAAAGGCAAGTAAGACAAGATAATAACTCTTCTGTTTCCTAATATGCAAGGACACAGTCTGAGGAAGGTAGGCCTTATTTTAATACTTTAAGAGGTTTTTGATATGCATAACAACATAGTAGTCTCATGGCCAGGCACTGGACCTTCCGATCTATCTGGATATTTTAACAGCATTGTGTATTTTCAAAATTATAGCATTAAGATTCTAAAAAGTTTCACTTCAAAAGTTCCACTAATACTAAAGCAAGATATTTTGAACACAGGACTGAACAAACCACAATAATTGAAACACTTTTTCTAATTCACTCTGGTCCACTGCCTATGACAGTGCCAAAGCAGGTAAGAAACAGGAATGTAATTCTAAGAGAGGCATTTATGATACTTTCTCCAACTATTCTCAGATCTCTATTTGCAGTTCCAGGACTACCTGACCTAAAGTTGTTTCTATGGATTTAGCAACTGTTAAGGAATTTCTCTTTCATAAATTTCTTCATTCTTTCACTGAGCTTCTGAAAATTTTTCTCATCCACAGTATTCTGCAGAAAGTAATTCCACAAATGGTACATGATGCAATAAGAAACTTTTTATTTTCTTGTTTTGAAATTGCCATCTCCTAGCCTCACTTAGTACAAATGGAGCAATTCATACAGCATATATAACAAATATATGGCATCCAATTACAAATACATGTAAATGAAGAAAAAAAAATAGAGTTTTCTAGTGGATATTTCTGAAAAATATAGGTACATGCTACACAACTTTATTTTGGAGTAATTCAAAGGAGAGGCAAGAGGAGAAACTAACTCTACCAGCTCTAATATGTTTCTAGTCAAGCACATCTGCGAGATACCATGTTCCATCAGTGAAGTATAATGTGTGAAGAGCACAAATTTTATGTCTTTGGGTAACAGCTCCTCTACTTAAATCAGCAATATATCAAGTTCTGATTATTTCTGTGTTTGTTTTCCTGGAAAATTAAATATTTTGTTCTTTTTTGTTCTTGAAATGTAACAAATTGCACAACATATCTAAGTGTTACGTAAATATGCAGTCTAGCTCTGCTCCAGAACAGTTAATTTTCTGTCAGTGAAAGCCTGCTCATATTCAACAAAATAGCAGTTCTTAACCAGCCTTTAAGTTTAATGGCTAGCTTGAGTCTTGATAAGAAATTCATTGTTAAGATCATAAACACATCAGTGTTTCTACAAATAAATATCTTAATATTGTTCTCTATAAAGCCAAAGATTAAATGATGTATCATTAACTGTAAAATTACTCATCTGAACTGTAGTTAGGAGATAAAAATTGGTCTGGAGGGTCTCAATTAATGTCAATGGAGTTGAACAGAGAGACCCTCCCATATTTTAGGATTTTCTTAGCAATTAATATGGAAGAACAGGGATCTGGTTAATTTTTCTTACTCTAGAAAATTCATAATTTGTAGACATAAAATATAACACAAAAAAATTCTGTTGAAGGCAGAAGTGGCTGTGAAAAAGAAATCATCAGAAAACATCTGTGAAGGAAAATTCTCCTCTCACTTTCTGAAGATAATAATTTTTAAAACATCTTTAAAGACCATTTTGAAGTGATATAATGACTCTGGAAAGAAAAAAAAAGTAAACTTTGGAGCAAATAACTTAAGAAATTGTGAATATATTTTAAACTGCTATGAGCCTCAGTGCCATGACTCCTGCACAATTATAACACAACATTCTTTTCCTGTCTTCTATATGCAAATTTTGCCACTTCCTTCACCTCTATTCTGCATCTTCAGCTTTTCAGTCCTTCAGCTTTTGCTCTCACAGAACTTCTGGGATATGGCACAGATTGTTTCCTCCCTTTGAAAGAACAAATTCTAAATTCTATAACTACCAGGAAAGAAAATAACAGTTTACACTATAATATTAGAAGATAATGCACAGTGATGTTTCCTTCTTAAGCAGAGATCAGCATCATTGCTGTGAACTGAGCTGAAATTTTTATTAATCTCTCCATAATGATCCTTAAATCTGCTGAGGAGAAATCCTTCAGTGTGAATAACATCCATTCAGAAACCATCCATGTAAAGGAGGAATTCAAATCTCTCTAGCTCTTTGACCCCACCATGTTTATATTCTGCACTGATTTGTGCTGCTCAGCTACCCAGACCTCCTGAACTGGTGGTTGCTGTCTGAGATGAGGCTTGATCTCCATCTCCAGGCACAAGAGCACTGGCAGAGAGAAGTGCAGAATTCAGACTGCAGCCTAGAAAACATTTGGAAAGACTCTCTTGGTTCAGTTTCTCTCTTTTACACCTGGCTTTCTCTTTTTTCTCTGCCATCTGCTTCTCAGGTATCACTTTTTATGATTCTTCACCTCAGGAGCATAAAATTGGTTGCTCTTTCTGTTCTACAGGAAATCTGCCTTCTGTTTCCACCATTAAGTGAAGAGAGCAACGCTGTAGATGTGAAAAGGATATTGTGGTTTTTTGTTTGTTTTTTTTTTTTTTTTGTGTGTTTTGTGGGTTTTTTTGTGGTTTTTTTTTTGTTTGTTTGTTTCCTTGGATTTTTGTTTGTTTTTAGGGTGTTTGTGCCTTTTTTTTTTTTTAAATGATAATTGCACATAGTTGTCTCACAGCCCTGATCCACAGGAAATCTGTTTCCTTGTCCAGTGCAGTTCTCATGTCCTCATATTATTAACAGTAAAATCCCCATACAATCTAAAAAGAGTAACCAATTCCCAAATGATATCTTCCAAGACATTACTTAGAGGAACTAAGAGCAACAGAACTCAGAATATCTCAAACTCTGCCACATAGATCAAGAATCTCTTCAAGCAAATCAAATCAAGACACTTTTAAAATAACAGTGGAGTAGGAAACAAAGATCTTTACAATTACTACTCAGTAATCTTAATTATTTTAATTAAGATTTTGTGAGTAGTAAATGCAAGTGTGTTTCTGCTTTACCACTTTTGTGTAATCAAGTTTCTTTCACTATTAGATGATTAGTATCTCCTTTTTTTGTTCAAAGTAAGAGTTCAACTCAAAATGTCACACTGTAAGAAAAGCCTAGCAAAAAAGCTAATCCTTGTTGACAATTAGCAGTAATGACTTCTAATAGGAAAAAGCAGCAACATGTAAGGGTGAAAATAAAGAAGCATTGAGCTTTTTTAGTCGCAGTGTGTCTTAAAAATGTACTATCTTAACCCCCAAAGTTATTGGTTTATTTATTAAATCACAGGGGATCCTAATCACTAGTGACATCTATAATCTGGCTGCATTTATTTTTTTTTAAACTTACTGATTGCTTGTCTGTTAAGTTTATTTTTCATATCTTTCTGTACCCATGAATCACGCATATACACACATATATATATATACATACATATACACTCAGTGTTCTTCTCCTTTCTCTTGAACTAAATCTAAACATGACTGTGGAGTAAAGGAAGAAAATGAGTGTGAGGGGGAAAGGAAAAAGAAAGCTAATGTAACATTTGTTTCACTGCCACTGTCTCATGTCTTTTTGTTAATTGTTGAATTATTATGTGAGAGTCTCTCCCTCAGCTGCAAGGTTCCTTGTGGAACAAGAAGAGTTGCTTCAGAAAAAGCAGTATCAACCATGTCACCATGATGGAGGGAAGAATAACTCGGATTTCACAGTGAAAAGATTGCAGAGGTTATTCTTACGAATTCCTCTAGTTCCTTGGGAAACTTTGTTTTTACCCAAAGTAAAGGACTGTCATACACAAAGCACTTGCTCTTCGTAGTTTAAACATACACAACATCAAGAAGATACCCTCCTCAAAAAAAAAAAAAAAAAAAAAACAGTAACAGCAGATAAGGAGTAAGACAGATTCTTCTTCTGAATGATAGCTGTATAGAGGAAAAAACAGGGAAGGAAAGAAGGCTCAGTACTCTGAGATCAGAAGAAAACTAACTGCAAAGAATGGCAAGAGGCTTGTTTGAAGTTCTCAGATCTCCTATTGGTAAGTTTTTAAAACTGAAAGGAAGCCTTTATTCATTTTCCTCCCTCCCTTCTAGATCAAAATGAAGGTCCTTTGAGCAAGAAGCAAAACAGAATCCAAAGACACAGAAATGTAATAAATCAATAGAAAGGTTGGGACACAGTGAAAACATGAAGAGGATCAGAGGACAAAGGAAGACTCATAGAAAACTACCAATGGAAAAATAAGAAAGAAGATTAAATAAGAGGAATAAAGTTTATTGTTAAAACTGGACTTTTTGTTTCTATTCCTACAACTGTTGCTTAAAATATGAAGGAACATACTTAGTCCCAACTCTACTGTAATTAATATTTTCTGTAATATCATAAGAAAAACCCTCTAGCGCTCCTGCACTTGAGAAAATATTTGTTTTCAGTTGATTTTAACATGCATTTGGTGAGCTGTAGTATTTTCATCTTTGTGGGCATCCATATGCTATCTTTTGATACTATGACTGTCATCTGCATAACTGGCTTACATTTAAGTGAAAAACTTGACATATTTTAGTGCCAAGTATATGGGTAAAGAGTTCCTGACTGTCAATTCAAATAAGTGGCACAGCTCTTCTAAGGTCTTTCTTCTTTCAATATTTTTTCATTCAATTATCAAAGTTGCAAGGCAGATGTAAGGTAACATTATTGCATCTTTGCCAATGTTGGGGAGGGGGTGTGTGTGTGTGAATATTTCCACAGTATTTCATCACAGAAAGTAATTATGGAGAATCAAAATAGAAGATGAGAAAGGGAAGGACTCAGTATTTGTCCAATAGAGAATGGCACCTACAAGAAAGGAAGGAAGAAAGAAAGCAAACATACAGACATCAGAAAAGCAAAAGGAGTACTTTAGAAAATAAACTTGCTATGTATGCTGACCTCTACCATACATAAAATCATCAGCTTTGATGTTCAGATGTCACTGTGCATGGGGTGAGTTAGAAGAAAGACTCAAGGTCCTTCTGTTGCTCACCTAACTCAATTGAGAGGGTAACTTTTCATCCTAACATATCTCTTCCCTCTCAAATATCTCAATGAATGCAGGCTATGCAACCATTTCACCCATTTTTTCCAAAAAGCCCAACCTGAATTGTTAACTTCTGTTCATTCAAGTTTCTGCTAAAGATTTACAGCCTTTGTGATTGTCTCCTTCCACATAGAAATCTTATTTCTCCATAAAGTGTATTAAGTTCTGATACTTCTAAGAGTAGAAAGGAAAAGTTCTTCTAAACACACCAGGGGAGAGCTTGGCCAATTAATTTCTACTGGTTCACCATGACAAACTAACAGTTGTTAAATACTTAACATTTGGAATCTTGCACCAACAAAATGAGTTAATTCAATATACACTGTTGTGTGGTTTGAGCAGTGCTGTGTTTTGGATTTAGCATGAAAATAATGTTGATAACACACTAATGCAGCAATTGTTTAGTTTAGTCCTTACTCTAATTCAAGGGCTTTTCAGTTTCCCATGCTCTGCCAGTGAGGAGGTGCGCATAAAGTGAGGAGGGAGCAGAGCTGGGACAGCTAACCTGAACTAGCCAAATGGATATTCTGTATCACAGAATGTCATGCTCAGTACATAAACTGGGGGCAGTTGGCTGTGAGGTGCCAAAAGTGGTTGTTGATTTTCTCATAGCTATTATTATTATATGTTGGTTTATGTCAATTATTAAACGATTCTTATCTCAACCGATGGGTTTTACCATTTTTTTCCATTTCAATACCTGAGCAGATGAGTTGGTGAGCAAGTGGCTGTATGGTAATCAGCTGGGATTAAACCGCAACAACCATGTGCGTCCACAGTTAAAGAATATCCAATATATGATAGAAAGAGGGGGCATTAATTTTACACTTCATATATAAATAACCTTTCAGGAAACCTTCCTAATGAAGTCTCAATTTATACTTCAAATTCTATTATACCATAGGCAATCTGACAACAGGAAATTAATACATCTAAGTCTTCATCTATTTATTCTTCAATATCATCTGTTCAAATATGGCACACTTTTTTCTCCTGTCTGTAAAGAACTGAGCAACAGGACAGAATGATACAATAACTTCTAAGTAGATTTGAGTTACACTAAGTATGTTAGTGAATTATGAATTATTTCAGTAGTTGATAAAATTATCTCTAAGTATGCAAACCACATCATATAAGGCTGGTGAAATATTTAGAGATTTCATTTCACTATTTAGAGATTTCATTTCACTATTTATTAAATGATGATTTCTACTCTGAGACGTGATACGTCTTTCAAAAAAAAAAAAAATTGTGTAAGAAGACCAAATATTGATGGTTGTTCAATATCCAGCAAAATGACTGAGCGCAGCTCTCCAAAGAGAAAGCATCACAACAGTATGCCAATCTTTTGGGCTTACCCTACACTTTATAAGATGGCTTATCTGATTTTTCAAAGATTCTCAGCAAAATGAATGAAAGGCAACTATACGTGACAAGACATTACAGACTAGATGCTATACACTGACCTACATTTTTCTTCTTTCCTAACAAGTCAGTAATACTAAGAGGAACATCTTTAATCCCTTATTGAACAAGAAAGATACTACCTCTTATTACAAGATCTTGCCTCACCAAAGTTAGAATAGTTTCAAATGAAAGAATTATTACATTAATAACGTGTGCTTAACAGATATATAACTTTTACTACACTAACATGCTTTCAGCAAACCCATGTGTGAAGCCATCCCAAACTCATGCTGTAAAATGCTCTGCCTGTAATACTTCTTGCATCATCATGTCATTCTCTAGCTCTGGAGCAGCTTATCTCATAAACAAAGGACTTGGGGGTGTCGGTTGATGAGGGAATGTACATGAGCCAACCGTATCCTGGGCTGCAACAAAAGGAGTGTGACGAGCAGATCGAGGGAGGTGATCCTGACCCTCTACTCTGCTCTCAGGAGACCTCACTTGTAGTATTGTGTGCAGTTCTGGTGTCCTCAACATCAAAAGGACATCGAACTGTTGGAACAAGTCCAGAGGAGGGCCACGAGGGTGATCAGGGGACCGGAGCACCTCCCCTATGAAGACAGGATGATAGAGCTCGGGCTGTTCAGCCTGGAGAAGAGAAGGCTGCATGGAGACCTCATAGGAGCCTTCCAGTATCTGAAGGAGGCCTATAGGGATGCTGGAGAGGGACTCTTCATGAGGGACTATAGTGAGAGGATAAGGGGCAACGGGTTCAAACTTAAACAGGGGAAGTTTAGATTGGATATGAGGAAGAAATTCTTTACTGTAAGGGTGGTGAGGCA
>JASSUY010033559.1:0-14173 GCA_032466535.1 Forpus xanthops
GCCCGCGCACCCAGCGCTGTTTGCTTATCTCTATTCAATAAAATTAAAAAACCTACAAAGTGAGTCATTTATCACACTAGGGAACACACAGCATTCACAAGAATTCCTCTGCTGGGCAGTAACCATTACTGAATAGCATGTGTGTGCTATGAGGGTTTTATATGCATAAGCTAACACCAGGAACTTAACCCACTTTCACTTTCACATTATCTTTGTGTAAGAAGTCAGGAATATAAACATTTTTCCTTGTTCAGATAATGTGTTCAGATTTCCAGTGGGATTTTTCTTAGTGTACCAAAGCAGATATTTGGTAGGAAATGTATGGCAATTCTACCAAAGAAAGCAAAACCATGATAAAATCTGAATCCTATCCACAAATTTAGTTTTGTTACTTACATAAGTAGTAATGTCTGCTTATACTCAGAAAGTAATTCTGCAGAGTAAGATGATGCCAGTTTCATACCATCACAGGCCAAAATAAAGGTTAATTTTATGGCTTTGACTCTAGTTTACAACCCACTGTGTTTTCCAGCCTCTGAGGCTACCTTCACTGTAGAGGTATCATGCTGAGCACATCTTCACCAGTGGATGAAAAAGGGAGGCTGAATTGCGATTCTGCAAAATTAAAATAGTGGTATATTGATTATTCTGTATGTTGTATTGATTATTCTATAGACACTTTGGCTGCAGTGGGGACTGAGAAGCATCAGGAACGGGCACAGGCAGCAAACTGCATTGATACAATTTAACAGTTCACTTGCTGCAATAGGCATCTAATATAGCACAAGGGCTACTGGGACATAGCAATTAACAGAGAATCAGTTAAATGACTTCCTTGAAAGGTTTTTTAACTATTTCGCTATGGACTGTTTGTTTGCCTGGAGCATTCTTTGAGCCCCCATAGTTAAGCTAAAGGTTGTTTCTTAAAAACTTCATTGCATGCACTGAAAAAAGTGTTTGTAAATGGCGTAGTTTGCTTTAGGAATGACTGCATACAGCTGAAACCAGCCATATATTTGTATACATGCCAGTAAAAAGTCTGCACACAACATCACATGTCTTTTTGCATGTAGCACTCAGCAACCTTGAAAAAACTGTTTCTAGAGCTCATTTCCCATATTCTCTTATCTAACACATCTTGGTTTAAAATAGGCCAAAAGTAATAATATTAAAAAGTGCAAGTCAGCCGGGGCAGTCGATAGGCTACAAAAGAAAACTGTTTTTAAAGAAAAGTTCAGATAGGAATTTGATAAATATAGGTGAGAAATGGTTTGCACTCTACAAAAGTTGGGGGTTAGTAGTAGTTTTAGAAGCAGCATTAGTATGTTTTGCCTAACAATAAGGCTAGTAGCTTGGCTTGCAGATTAAGTCCTGGGTGGAGTTAGAAAAAGAAAAAGAGATGTTGAAACAATCCCTGGAGTAATGAAAGGGCATCATAAATCTCTTATCCTAGTAAAGCATAACTGGGGGAAAAAAATGTCACATAGGAAGATTCTCTCTGGACAGAAAAGAAAAAATCCTTAGGCTGTCAGAGTAGCATCTGAGACTGCCAGCAAGCCAAAGGTGTGGTGAAAGCCTTGCAGTTTGTGCTGTGGATCTGGTATTGCTTATCAGCAACATAAAAAAGAAATCTCAGAAATGCCAAGTTATCACAAGAGCCTTCCCAAGGAGGCACTCGTGTTGTGTCTGCTGGGAAGCCAACAGCTGTGATGGCTACATGAATCGCTGTTAATGAGAACAAGAACCGAGTCTAAATCGCTTGGTGTAACACCAGAATAAAAAGCATTGGCATGACTTTAAGTCTGAGATAAATTTGACTTGTACTCATGGAGAAAACGTTCACCATCATATTCTGCAGTGCCACTTTTGCACAACAGTGTCAGATTTTAGAAAAAATAATAAAATTGCATTAAAGATTGTTCTCTATATTAATTAGATCAGGAGGTATCTGACTACTTGTCTTTGCTTGACTTAGTGTGACCTTACCAGCTACTTGGAGTGATGTGTTCTGCTTATGTGGGGATAGTTTAAAAATAAAGAGAAGAGAGCAACTGTGGGAGATCAACAAATAATTTCAATCAGAAATTTTATGTTCTTATCACCTATGAACTTTTTGCATGTGATAGGGTCTAATACCAGAAGACTACTGTTTAAGCAGCTGATATGTGAAATGGCTGTAGGCTTTCTTTATGCTGCCAATACTACTGAAGTATTTCCAGTGCAAACATCTGTCTGTGGTTCCTTCAGAACACAACTATGAGATACATGGTAAATTTTTGTAAGCTAAGAATTGATCCGAACACAGCACTAACAGCATGATTTTAAATCAGTGAAGTTAAACTGATGAACTTCAGAGCCAGCAAAGGTAACCTGGTATAACTTGCATCAATGCCAATTAAACAATGCCCAAAACAAGAAGGTTTTAAATAAATCATTTATCAGTTATGTGAACATCATATACCTCTAGATAGTGTGTTCCCAGCTTCCTTAGTCATATCAACAGAACAAGAAATTGGTCTAAAATGTCTAAAATTGACTAAGTATGCATGTACTTAAAAATGGGTGAAGGGTTTATCTTAATGTTGCATGATATTTTTATTTTAAAACACATCACATTGCAACAAAAGTGGCATACATGTAAAATATATTAGAAACTGGTAACGGAGTTTAAGAAGTATCTATCAGTAGGAAAGGGTCATCAGGTGGGGCTGTTTCCAGTAGAGTTCAGTAGGGATTAATGAGAGTCCTGGCATTGCTCAACAATTTCATGAGCAGGGTGGAAGTAAATAAGGTGACTAAAAGCCAGTGAGTAACTAACAAATCATAGAGTTAACTAGGTTGGGAAAGACCTTTAACATCTTCAAGTCCAACTGTTCCTCTGGGACTGCCAAGTCCTTCACATGCTTAGGCATGGCTCTGCTGAAGGAGACTGGGCTTTTTCTGTGTGACTGTGTTAGACATGAATTAAGAGTCCCAGCTCTGCTGGAGTACTGAGATACACAGAAATGTTATCAGGAAAAATCACAGCAATCCCTGCAAACAGACCTTTAAGGAACCTGATGTGTTTTTTTCCAGGTTAAAGCTTTGCTTGCAGGGAATTTTTTTGCTGGGGATGCAGTTCCTGGTGTGGATGTAGATATATTGGGTCCTTTTTTATTGGAGTAGTCTTTTCACTTTCTTATTTAGAAGGCTTAAGCCTTTGAACTGGTAAAACTGTGTTTATGTGAATGGAGTTAACAGCACATAAGGGATTCCAGCACAGCTGTTGCCTCACTTTCATTTAGGCAAGGTCCATGATTCTTAAGCTGCTAAAAATGGATGTCTTAAACTTTCAGTTCAGAAAGGGAAATAATGCCCTAGGCACACAGTCATACCATTTTAATTCTGCTTGGTTGTGTGGTACCATGTGAAGTAATACTGAAGGTAGACTGTCTTATCTAAGCTATTATTTAGCATTTAAGTATATGAGAGCAGAGATACCACAGCTAAGACTATGCCCATACACTTCCCATGGTTTTAAACACCTGTTTTCCCATGCTTTTTTCTTTGTGGTGGAGATATGCACAGAAACATTTGAAAACTTGGGCAGGTAATTTTTTACTTTCACATTTGTGGGTGGTAATAAAATTTCAGCTTGTGGGCTTTTTCTGGGTACATTCTGAAATCTTTAAACCCTGCATTAAGCATAGATTACAAATTGAAAGTGAAGAATGATAAAGCTTATTTTTTTATATTGCTTGTGATTAATATTAATAGTATGTGTGACAGAAAAGTATTACAGACCAATAGCACCACTTCCCCTGTAATCTTTATCCCTTTCCTGACTAAGTGCTATCTGCTAATACAAATCCCCAAGATCCTGACCTCTCTTTTTTTGCTTTCCTTCCCGACAAGCACAGTGGAGGAAATGATTCCTGTCACGTAGCCAAAGGGGGCATATTTACATGGCTCCACATGATGTGATGAGGAAATCCTGTTGCAGAGAATTGAGGAGGAAAACAAGTAGCTTGCCTGTTCTGCCCCTCTATTTTGGAAGTCCTGCCTCCACTCCTGCACAGGTTTGCTTCCTGAATCACCACTTCTGTGACTTTATCAGTACAGATCTCTTTGTTTTTCCATTTTATTTCTCCATTTTTGAACATGGAGGTTTCCAGGACATTATTCTCCTTGCTGATATTTTGCCATATATTAAGTGATTGTGGTGTTGTCTGCTACAGATTTTTGATTTGCAGATTTTCCTTGTAGTACTCACATTTTTTTGTTCCTCCACTGATCATCTTTAAGCTCTGCACCAAAGTAAGGAACCACTGTAAGTGTTTTAATTCTATTCTTTTCTGGGCTGGGGGAAAAAGCCTCCACTGCAGACAGTACGGTCAAATCCTAAAGTATTCAAATAGCTTTTGTTGTAATCTAGAGGAAAGGAAACATTGAAGGGTTTAACTTTTGTTTTACAATGCCTTTAGAACATCTATAGTATTATGGTTAATATTTTCTAGATTATATTATAAGCAATGTATGAAAACTCAGAAAGTTTTCCTTCACCTATCAAGTCAATACCTACAGGGCTGAAGCCGCTTCCCTGCTGGCTCTGAGATCTGTAGTCAAAATCACTGGTGAAACACATCAGTTGACTAGCAAGGAAACCTTTAATGAACTTAGGACTGTTTGTAAAATCAACGTGCTGCTTATGCTAAAATGTAATTTTATTAAATGCATGTGATAGTAAAAGCTACAGAGCAGTTGTTAAGAAAGCACAATGCATGTGAGTGTATGTGCGGTTTCAAACCAGGAATACACGCTTGACAAGGGCTAACTGCTCCTTTAGCTGGCAACCAGGTCGCATGTGTTTAGAGCTGGATCTGATCAGAGACAAGAAGATTAAGAACAAAAGCACTTTTCTGTTGTAGCATTAGTTTTGATCCAAAATGCTGTACGTTGAGAGCTTTAAGCTTTGGGAGCTTTTAGATTTAGATCCCATTTCATGCCTCAGAACCACTGTTACAGTAGTACAATGGACCATAGACTATTTTAAAGTATCTCTGCTTTCAGAGAGTTTGTCTAAACAGCAAGATTTTATGTTTTATTCCAAACCCACAGTTCCACATATATCATTCCATCTATATCTCCCATTTATACAGCCTTTCAGAAGGACATAGACGGGACACAGCAGGCATCCAGTGGTTAAATAAAGTTTACTGAGATCAAATGATGGTGCTGTGTTCTGCCTTTTGCCAGTCTCAGGATATGGAGAGTCAGATCCAATTTCCTAGTCTGGCATTTCCAACATGGCAGTAATTTAGAAACACAAAGAACTAACGATCGATGCCTTGTCATACCAAAGAGACTGTGCAATTATTACTTACTTATTTTTTTAATGTTATTCTTCTTTCCAGAAACATTTGAATTTATCTAGTTTCATAAAGATTTTTGACCTGCTTAAAGATATTTGGGCTGAAACTCTAACAACTTTTCCTTAAAGTAAGAGCTACTAGAAAGATACCATTGGGAACAACCAAGTCAGACTTCCACTGTGTAAAAGTGTACAACGCTATGGAATAGGATGCTGTAGAATAGGATGTTTCAGGGAGAAAAAAACAAATTTTCTCCTTAAAAGTAATAAAACCATTTAAAATTTCAGATTAGGAAGAGCTGAAAATACTAATGTCCTCTTATTCTGTAGTGCAGCTCTTTTCCCCTCTCTTCAGAGTGCATTGTGAAAAAGAGGTAGAAGTGGAATACCAGGGCAAAGGCAAGAAATATTGAATGTATAAATATTCTTTCTTTTTTTATTGGAAAAAAAAAAAAAACCACCAAACTCAGATACTCAATACATTTAAAATTCTTGTGGCAAATTTTTTGTTTTACTAACAGATCTCTGTATCTCAGAACGTGCATAAAGCTTAAAGGTAAGGAGGCAAAGAGGAAAGAGCTACAGTACTAGTCCTGCCTTAACATTTTAAAGGAAGAAAAAAAACAAACCAGAAACTGCAGTATAATTATGGAGAGTCAAGTTATCAAAGATTATTAGAGGAGGATTTTTTCTACTCCCATTTTACTTTCAATAAGGAAATGGTGAACACCCTGAAAAAATCTGACCTGAATAAGAAGCCAGCACTATGAAAAGGTTGTGTAACTGCTCATAAATACAGGACCTTGACTACTGTGTCTGAAATTCGGGGTGTTTTCTACCCACTGCTGGGATACAGGACCAGGGCTCTGTGGCTGCCCATCTCTGGGCATCACCTATGTGGCCACCTGCCCCATGCATAGCCCTCAACTCATTCAACGGTGCTGAGAGACATTAGCATCTGTGCTGACTCTGCTCTGGTGGGGATGCTGCAGAGTACAACAATTAGATGTAGTGTGATGAGAGCCAACAGCATATGCTGTGGATGTTTTAAAGCTACATAGGTTTTCTTGTATGGATTTGCTCAGTTAAACTGATTGTATACCCAAACTGAAAATATACCCTAAATGAAAAATGTGATTTCTGCATGTTTGACTGCTACTTTATGAGGCCATCAATTTTTTAAGAGGGTTTTATTAAGCCTTGATCTGGGCAAATATATTTATTAGATAAATTTGACCTAGTTTTAAGAAGAAAATAAAACCTACAAATAAAGTAGTAAAAATGGGCAATAATAAAAACCCTGAGGGATTTTGTGTGGTAAGGTGAAGACTTAGGTTCAGTTTTGACTGACAGGAAAAGAGGGAACTAGAGATCTCTAACATGAATCATTGTCCCTTGCTCATCATAAAGTTTAATTTTCAAGTAGTTTAGCAGTAATAAAGACCCTTAAGGATTTTGTGTGTGTGAGGTGAAGATTTAGGTTCCATTTTGACTGTCAGAAAGAGAGGGAACTGTAGATCTCTAACATTCATGTTAGAGAATTATATTAATATGTATAGAGAATTTTTAACTTATATAGAAAATTACATGTTAACATTGTCCCTTGCTCATCATTCAAGTAATTTAGCCTCAGATTACCAGAAATAATTTCTGATTCGACCACTTTAGATAATATTGATGAGACTGCTGTAGATTTAAGGGTCATTAAAAAATTCTTATTCACAAAATTATGTGCTTACCTTTAATCGCATATTCATTCTCATTGAAGCTAATGGGGTTTTAAAAAATGTTCTTTCAGTCCTTTTTCTTTCAATGGATCTTTCACATTTTCTTCAGATGTGAATTTCCTTTCATGTTTTCTTAACTGGGGACCTTCCCATCTTCCTGCTTTACAAGATCAGCCTCTAGGTCATTCCCCTGCGACAGGCACCGGCTTCCCACGTACGGGAGGGCAGGGAGGGGATGGTGCAGAGGGAGCCAGGATCTAAATGGAGGTAGGGTGAAGCTCTACCCCACCTCCCTTTACTCTGTAATGGGAGAATCATAAGCACCACAGGGGATAATGTGTGCGCATATGTGAGATGGTCTGGAGTCTCCTGGTAAATCCATTTCTAAATCACTGCTCACACGGCACAGGCAGCAAGCACTACACCTTGCTTTTCCTGTTGCATGTAATGAAGGGGGAGATTACCTGTTAGTTTAGTGGTGGGTTGTCCCCCCCCCCCCCCCGTCCCCTCCGATTTGTACAGAGTGGGATAGTTTCCATTATTATTTTTCTACTCTTAAGTGCATTTTTAGGAAGATGCAGCAGTTCGGATCTGATCGACAGATGATTTTCAGTCATTCGTCCTCAGCATCCCCTTGGCCCTGGTGTTTTCTGCTTTGTAGGGGATTTTCTATTTCATTTTCCATTCAGCAAAACGTCCCCAAAAGCACACAAAAGAGTAAAATATTAATATTTCATTTTAGAAGCTTTTGCAAAAGAACGATGGTTCTTGTTTTATTTAAAGGAGAAGCTCTATTCAGGGACAAAGAAAACAACCCATTTGGTATAACCGGTCAAATGACATTCCAGGAACATTCACGTCACTGGGGGTCCCTAGTGGCTGAAACTTCAAAACGTTTGGCTTCTCCATTTAGTGACATAAAATGTGAAAGGCTTTTGCCAAATCGTTTGGAAGAGACTTAGTGGTGAGTAACCTGACTTTTCTGTCAGTTTTTCCATTCCTTGTGAAATTCAGTGTCACTGCTGTACCTAAACTCGTGTGGTGTACTTACAGCCACAGAATAGAGGAATAAAACGTCTGTAGTAAAAATATCTGAGTATGTTTTGACTATAAGGCCAAGATGGAGAGCCATGGGGTGCCAAGTAGAAACATGCGTAAATGGATTTTATCTACTTCAATGTAGAGCATGGAAGAAACTACCTTTTTTTCTTGCTACCTATAGAACAGGCATGTTTACCTAAGTTTTTATTTACCAAACAGCTAGTGTTTTGTGGGTTTTTTTTGTGGTTTTGTTTCATTTTGATTTAGTTTGTGGTGTTTGGATTTTTGTTTGTTTGTTTGTTTTTAAATATCACTACATCACTGGAAGGAAAGGACACAGTTAAATTTTATTTTAATTTGCTAGGTAGAAATGTCCTAATTTGGTTCTTTCAATCTAGAAAGGAAAAAACACAGTGCTACCAATTCTTAATTGTTATATTGCTTAAGCACTGGAAAGAAACATAGCTATAGCTTAATTTACTAAATGAGTCCAAGAGTTAGAGTTATGCCCTATTTGACTTTATAACAGTAATACAGAGATTAGTCTGACACTAGGTACATTGCCTGAAATGATTTCACTAAGCGATGCTGTTATTTTATTTAGAAATTGAAAGAAAATCGGTTTGTAATTCAGAGATTTGTCAAAACTTTCAATGTAATAGCTCTCGAGAAATCTCAAATTGCTTTATGAGTCTGGGTAAATACCATTGTGCATGTCCCATGTCTATCTGGGCACAAGTACCTGTGTCTTTCACAGTCTTTATGCTGCATTAAAATGTCCAGCTGGACTCAAGAGTGCTTTTGTATCTACCAGATAGTCCTCTTAACCCTGATCCACAAAATACCTATTTAGCACAGGGAAACACGGTGAACGTGCCACCAACAGAACTGTGTCTGCTTGACCTCTGCCAGTACCAGCCTTTCTTTGGTGCTGAGAGAAGAAACTCAGGGGTTTTGTGGCCTTTGTTGTTCCTCAGGAGCTTTCCTCAGGACCTGTCTGTACATCCATGTGGTGAGTGCTTGCTTTGCATGCTGGCTGTTCCCTTGAAGTCCAAGCACCAGAGACCTGTGGGGTTCCTCTTTTATTTTCCAAGGGGGCCCACCTGGTACCACTCTGAACAGTATACTCAGTCCAGGGCCAGCCAGAGCTGACCAGTGCCCCTAACATGGCTGTGAACACCTCCTTTGGGTTTATATGCAGGGTAAGCGTTGGATGGCTGTGGCTCCGAGTGTGAGTCCTCAGGGTAGCAAGTCAGGAGATCTGCTCTCTTTCTGGAGAGACAAAACCTGTTGTTATCCAGTTCACAAAATTGCTTTGTTCTTTTTCTTCTACAGAGGCTGAGGTGAAAAAGATGTCCCTGATACTGCAGAGAAGAGCTTCCCTGCAGGCTTCATGCTCCCAGGGTAGTGCAGAAATCATACCGGCTGCTTTTAAGAAAAGAGTTGCTGAGCAACTCTGGAATAGCCTGAAGTGGATCATTTAACGAGAAAATAGAGCAGGATTTAGGTTTAGCACCTTTACAAGTTTGACCCTCTGAAGAAACCTCCCTTGATTGCTCCTCTGCTCCAGCCCCCAGGAGGCATGGTGAGCTCTGCCCAGGCATCCACTCCCTTAGCTGCCTCCTGCAACACCACTGGGTCCCTGGGAAAATCAGGACCTGTCAGCCCTCCTGAAGGGCCTCTTAGGCCCACCCTGTCTTCTCTTCTGGTCCAATAGGAGTTTTAAAACCTCAGCTATATGGAGAGTTTCGATGGATGCCATCCTTAAGTCATCCCAGGGCAAGGGCTCTGCTTTCTGTTTCAGCAGCGCATATGGAACCAAGAAACAAATACTGATCCAAAACCTGCTCCCCTGCAATCCTTATATTCTCTGTATGTCTTCTGTATGTCCTTGCTCTCCAGAGCAAGACTGGTTGCCTGAGAGGACTTTCCCAGGAATGCCAGTGTAATTGATGTGTGCAGAAGGCTTTACCATGACTAAGATCCTTGACAAAGGCTAGCAGAGGACGTGGAGGGTAGTGAGGATGAGGACAGAGCATTTGATAGTAAATGGCACTTACCACTGGTGACAATGGAGTTGGGCAGCACAGTAGGTACAACATATCTTTTGTATCGTGATAAAGAAACATGGGTGTTAGGCTTGTCCCTGCATGGGCATTCATACATCTGGGCTGTGAGCAGGGCTGGCGTCTGTTTAAGTGACCAACTGGCTAGAGCAAGCCCCGATGACTTATTTTCTTTTGGACTGGGGGTGGGAAGGAAAGGAAAACAGCTGCCTGGGAGCAAAAGTCAGAGTCAGACGCATGTATTTGTGGGATGCCAGCCAGTGAGATACGATGTTATTGTCTAGAGCTTTTCCAGCTCTGCTGAAACCAGCTGCCAGGGAGAATTTTTCAGCTCATAATCACCAGCAATGGAGAAGAGCTCAGGAT
The DNA here is from genome assembly GCA_032466535.1 of Forpus xanthops. NCBI lineage: Eukaryota > Metazoa > Chordata > Aves > Psittaciformes > Psittacidae > Forpus > Forpus xanthops. Next base: position 10,551 of record JASSUY010033559.1, read on the forward strand.
GGAGGAGGGAGGGGACATGCTGTACGTGTGACGCAAGGAGCAGTGGGAGTCCAGCCATTGCAATTACACTACCCAGGAAAGTCTCTGCTTGAGGTGCTGTGGGCAAGACACCTTCTGACTCTTGACTGTGGCCCATACCTGGTTAGAAGTGCACGTTAGCGCATCACCACAAAGCTGTTCTCCTGGCAACTGCATGTGGCAAGGAAGTGGGACTCTGCTGTCATGCAGAGCATATGAAGAACTTCAGCAGCTCAGCCTGTGTGAGTAGCAGCAGTGCTAAGGTGCGGACTCAGGCTGGCCTGACAGCACTACTTTGTGAATCCTTCAATGCACTTGGGCTTCTGTCACTCTGCAAGCCCAGAAGGTGTGCAGACCAGCTCAGAAGGTGGAGAACTAGGTTTCCTCAAGATTTTCTTTTTCCCAGTAATCAAGCTAGAATGCTCTTTTTCTGACCCCAGATAGTTAGATGAACTTAGAAGTTGCAGAAATTACCCTTGGAAGCACAGGGAGAGAGCCCAGTTCATATCAAACTTGTAATCTCACCTTGCTCCCATGTTTGCATGCCTTCTTATATACTCTTTGCCACCTTTTACTTTGGCTGCTGTATGTATTCTGGTTTAGCAGCAGACCAAACATCTAAAATACAGTAATTAGGTAGTTACTATAGAATAGAAAAGATAGAAAACTTTTAGATTTGTTACTGTTCAACGTGTTCATAGACAACCATAATTCAGTCAATGACAAAGGTTGATTGTAGATGACCTGAATATGTTTAAGGCAGTAAGGCTAATTGTGGGATGCAGGAAGACTTTTCACAAGACTGAATGAGCTGGCAGCAAAGTGGCAGATGAAATTCAATGTATGTACATGTAAAGTAAGGAGGTGATTCGTTCCACTGTGAGATGTGGATCTAACTTATCAACCAAAAGAGGTAGACATTAAAAAGGGAGCTGGAGATGGAACAAGTTCACTCAGGAAATATTAAATGCATAGAAGCTATATCTAGCCCTGAAAGTCCCCAGGCAGAAAAAAAATGATGTCTGGAAGAGCATTATAGGTAGGCATTGCACATACTTGTCTTGTTCTTACTCTACTCTGAGCAATCTTTTATGACTACTTTTGGTAAGACCACAATGGGCTAGATGGACTGTTGCACAGCAAGCACTATACCAAATAAACCATGAGCACTGGTAGCATAGTGCTTACTGTTCCCTCCTGTCTTCCTGCCTGCTTTCTTTCTTGCTCTCCTTAATGCAAGAATTGTCTAAAAATGCTGAAGGTTAAACAGAGCACTACTTGGAGGAGAGAAGAAAACAAACCCTTCATGATCACTGAAGATGGGTTTACAAAAAGAAACTTCATTTCCTGTGATGCTCCCTTAGCATCCATGGGATGCAGACATGGGCAATAGGGAAAGGCAAAAGGTGACTGAGGCAGTGAACAAATTTATGCCTGTTTGTGGGATTATTTAGGGGTTATTTTATACAAATGGTAACACTGTTGTAATGTGATAGTCTAAGGATATAGATGCAGGAATTTTTGAAGAAGACATAATACCTTTTGTGAGGGTGACTGATACAGCAGCAAACCCCACTGGGCAGCTTTGGTAGCCCTTGGGCACACAGCCCTTCCTCTGGGCTCAGGCAGATGCCTCTGTCTGGGACACACAGGTCTTTCTTTACTCTGAATTAGGAGTTTTTTTTCCTGAAATGGTAAGGAAGGCTTCTGTGCCTGAAAGCTTGCTTGTTTTCTGCAGCTCTACCAGCCGGTCTAATACAGGAGATAACTCCTCATTTGCTTGTATCTGTTAGGGATCCCATAGATTAGGTGCCAGGAGATTGCATGCAAGGGATTTCAGGACTGGTTTTGGATACTACAGGACCATTTAATTTTTTTTGTGCACAGTTTATATTGGGGACTTCATAAAAATAAAGAGTAGGGAACCTAAGATGAGAAACTGAAAGCAAAAGTGTTGGTGTATTCAGCAGCCAGTCACAGATAGGTTATTGAGGCTCTCTTTCAGCAGAGAACTGGCCAGTTCAGCTCAGGTCAGCCAGCATGTATCTTTCAGAGCCCCCCTGGGACAAGCAGTCTATGGGCTTCATCTACACTGCTGCTGTCTTGGAAGGTGGGGAGATGATGTGAAAGGTGTTAAAGAAGCCACAGCTTGTCCTGCCTTCAGTTGCCTGAAGTTTACTCTTTCAAGCGGTATAAGCGTAGCCAGGATGGTCCTACATTTGCAAAACCATTTTGCAAACTGAGAAATGCAGACAGGGAGGAATTAAGGTATTTACTCACCCTGATACAGAAAGGCAAGTTGCAGCTCACAGCAGTTCCAACGTCTTCAGTTATGTCCAAGACCAAATATTAATAAAAGATCTGTATCCCTGAATGTCTTGTGGTGTGTTTGATTGTCTTAATCACACTGTATGATCTCTTGGTCTCATCAAAACTGCAGCTTAACAGAGCTGTACTCATAGTCATCATGCTGTCAGGGGCAGCAGCTTTGGCTGCCTGCTTTTCTGTCTCCCACTGAAACGCTTTGATGTGGATCCCCCAGATCTTGAGTGAGCTGTCTAATAAGTCACCTACTGTGTAAAAGCTGGGTACAGTTCCTCTTCCCACTGTATTTTTTAATGAAAATAACCATGGCATCTGCTTTAGTCAATTCTTCAGAGACATAGCTTGTCTCATCTTATAATATGGGCTTGGGAGAGAAAAGAGCAAAAATTTACCTAGGTTACCAAAAAACAATGTCTGGAATTTTTCAGTTCAAGCAAAGTTGGATTTAGCAGCCCTGAGCAGGGGTTTTATTTCATCTAACGCTTGTCGTCTAAAAAGGAGGCATTTGGTGTAGTCTTTGAGTTTCTCCTAAGCCACAAAAAAAGTACCTTGCACAGGAAGGGAAGTCAGCCCCTGTCATCTAAGTCTTTGTTTAGGGATGGGGTAGAAGGAGCCCACATTTCTTCTGCCAGTTTCTGTAGCAGGTCCAGGACTACCTTTCTATGCATAGAATTTCACTGATGCTAAATATCTATTATTCAGATGGTCTCACAATTATGCATTGTGAATTATAAGTATGCACAGGCTGAAAAATATAATGGTCAGATAGAAAGAAACTGTAAGTTATTACTGGTCTCCAGGAAAAAAAAATGCAAAAAATCCTGAAGTATTCACTCTAAGGTAGAAAAAAAAATCAAAACCACTTCAATGAATTAATTGTTGGCCAAACCCTTCAGTCAAGAGCACCAGCTTCTCATTACCATAGAGGATAAAGTGACAAAAGCTGCAAAAAGTACAGTTTCACAGGGTTGATTTTCTGTAGAAAAAGACATTTGAATGTCTGGCTTTTCTGATTTTAAAGACAGAATATGAATATCTGAGATTCCAAGTACATCATAAATATTAGCAAAAGTGATCTGAAATATGTGGTTTAACTGTGGTAATGGTGTTGGGGGCACCTGAAATGCAATGTCAAGGTTGCAATAGAGTCTATAAGTCATAGAATCATAGAATCATAGAATAGTTAGGGTTGGAAAGGACCTTAAGATCATCTACTTCCAACCCCCCTGCTCTGGGCAGGGACACCTCCCACTAAACCATGTCACCCAAGGCTATGTCCA
>JASSUY010033559.1:14273-24401 GCA_032466535.1 Forpus xanthops
GCTCCTTCAGGACCCGCGGATGGATTTCATCAGGTCCCATGGACTTGTATACGTTCAGGTTCCTAAGATGGTCTCGAGCCAGATCCTCTCCTACAGTGGGCTCAGGGTCTTCATTCTCACTGTCTCTACATCTGCCTTCCAAGACTTGGGTGGTATGGTCAGACCATTTGCCAGTGAAGACTGAGGCAAAGAAATCATTAAGTCAGGCACTACAGAAGAGATGGTAATCTCTGAAAGCTCAGTTTAAGAACACATACTGTGTCTGAACAAGAGAAAGCACCCTCTCTGTGGGAAACAAAACATCAGATCATATATTATAGTTTTGGGCAACAGATCAGTTTATTTGTAAAGTCACGATAGATACTCCTGGTAAATGTTGCTGGGAGCTTCTCTCTGCTAGTTCTTTTGTAACTGAGGGAGCATTTATAGTAGATTTTTCTGTTTAAATCTGCTGAAGCCATCTTGGTTCAGCTTTTAGAATATCTTTCAGAAAGTTATCTTATGGTGCAACATTTGAGCCACTGTGATCAGATCAGGGATAATCTTACAAAAGTTGTAACTTTTGGGGGAATGCAACCGTTATTGCTACACTCTTTGCAAATTAAATTTAAAAATGTCTAAGGACGAGCATCCTGTAACAAACCTTGTGCACACAACAAAGTGACAAGAACAGACATATTACAGAAGGGAAGTTGTTTTTCTTTTCTATCTAAGCCCATGCGTTTACTGGATGAATGTAAAATTGTCCTGATTGCTCTCCAATTCCCATCTTTCATGCAGTTCAGGAGCCTGTTTTCCACGTGGCTACCCCTTCTGTATTCCAGTACTTACACCATGCTGATATCATAGTCCTAGAAGGTGTTTATGACACACAAAGCAGCCAAGAGGCTTTGTAAGACATAGTTCTGCAGTTGGAACATACAGGTGAGGTTAAGAGCATTCACTGATGTTAGTCCTTACGTCTTGGCTATCTATAAACCAAAATTACTTAGAAACATTTTAAAAAAATGGCTGACATTCAAATTCAAGCTATTTTCTCATTATTTCAACCATTCTTTGGCTATTGTCATGTGTTTAGCTTTGAAAGGCTCCTCTAGTGAAAATCAATCTGGTCTTACAGCCCCCTCTCCTGTGCATTTATCATTAGTGCAAGAAATCTAGCAATTTGCTCTGCAACATTTGTTTCTTGCATAAGGAGCAGGGACTTGAAAGTTTGCTCTTTAGTCCAGTTTTGAGCAGTTCATAGCTAGTAGTAAATTTATAGTAAATTTATAGTCATTGCACTGTGTTAGGGGAGGTATATTGAAGTGAGCAGTTTAAACGGAGGCAGAAGCAGCTACGTTTTAAAAAACTTACAAAGATACAGATCAGCATCTGCTGAGTTATTCAGAAATGCCAGAGCAGGCTAAGTATCTACTTTTCAATGGGAGTTTTATTAGAACCTGTTTATGCTTATTTGTCTGTCTACTAAATGCCAGCCTTCACCCTGGGGCTTCTAGACACCTTTGAAAGTCTGCTGGAGAAGCGCTGCATACCTAGGCTCTGGTGGAGGCATTAAACTGCTTGAGAGCAGAATTTCTCCTTTTGCTTTCATTGTCACTCCAAGGTCAACCAGAACTTGCCTAGCGGAATCAGAGCTTAAATCAGGGATTAAATCAGGAAGTTATCATTCCTTAGGTAAAAGCTGAAGCTAATTTTATAGTTGCATTTACTGATGGTTATCTTTCAAAGCTACCTCTGCCAGGAAGTCTGATCTTTCTGTCACACACAGTTCAGTCAATGCTGACATTGCAGCTTCCTTAACCCAGGTAATGCAATTGGCAGCACAACAGTAGCAAACTCCTGGGCAGCCGGTAACCAATAGAGCCTTTTTTTCCCCTGGATGAAGCTTCTCTTGTGTACCTAATTAATCTCAATTGACTGTATTACTTATTTTCTCATTGATTTAATGGGATTATGTGTGACATACAGATACATACAACAGATCTGGTGCTGTGTGCCTTCTCAGATCTGGAGCCGTCTCAGCTTGCAAACATCTACTAGAAGTAGGTTAACATCTGTAACACTATATGCAACTACTGTTTAGGTCAACAGCACTTAATCTTAACTCTTAGCTTGGTAATGTAAGCCTTACTTAGCACTGCTCTGCATTACTCAGCCTAAACAATGCTCCAACCAGACTAACAGGTTTGTAACCCATTGTTATATACATTCCTTATAATAAAGTTAAATCCAGGATTTCCACAGAAAGACCCATCTTATTGATAGATCAAAAAAGAGTGACAGAGTGTCAGCGAAGAGATGATGTATGGTAGGAAGAACAAAATGGTAGATGTTAGCATTTGGTGTTTCTGCAAGCCTGGCCTCTGGCTGTGATTCTCATGGTGGCTAACCAGAAGATGTTGCACACAGTAAATGCCTAGTAGTGAGCACCTGGGTTTAAATGTCCTGGTCAGGATCACAGAAACTGTGATGGAGGGTGGTCCAGAATCCATCTCTCAGTTTTCTTAACCTGTCTTTGAATGGAAGGTGCTCTAGTCCCCTTGTCATCCTCATGGCTCTCCTCTAGACTTGCTCCATCAGATCCATGTTTTTATGCTGGGGACACCAAAAAATGTATATGGTACTCCACGTGGGGTCTCATCTGGATCTCAGGATGCCTGGTCATTATTCAGGTTGTTACAGATCACCTCCAACATGTCTAATTCCCTCAGATACTGGATCCTTTCTTCAATATTGGTCCATTTGCTTTATGAATTTGAAAGATTCCTCCTTGAAGGAATATCTGTCCTTCATGCTTTGCAGTAGTTGCTGGCAAAGACTGAGGACTCCTGCCTTTTTTCCAATCCTTTTGTCAATGGTCTTATCCTTAGCAAGGGATCCTAGCTGCCAGGCTTCCTTACCCTCTAATTCTTGACTACTGGCCACAATTGTCTCCATAAGATAGTATCCAAAGTACAGTAAAGGCTTCAGTACAGAGTCCAAGTATCAGATGAAGCTCAAGGTCAGTGTTTTAATAACAACTTCGCCAGGCAAAACATCACTAATCACTACAGAGCACAGCAAACTGCAAAAGCCAACACCAATCTCTAACATGTACAGCAAAAAAAAAACCCGAGGGATGGTGCAGATCAGATAAAATAATATTGAGAACAAATGAATCAATATGATGACCCACAGCTGTTAGCACATATGAATCACTTCTAATATACTCTGGTCAGCTTGTTACTATCTGAAACTCCTTGAGCTCCACATTGGATGCCAAAAATGACTGTCATGGTTTAACACTGGCTGGCAACTAAGCACCACACAGCCTCTCATGAGTTTTGGGTTGAGACAAGAATAGTTTAGTAACAATAATAATAATAATAATGGAAAATAACAAAGAAAAACAAACCCCAAGAAAGACAAGTGATGCAAATCAAAGCAATTACTCACAGCCAATTAACTGATGCCCAGCCAGTCCCTAAGCAATGGTCCCCTAGTTTTATTGCTGAGATTGATGCCATATGATATGGAATATCCCTGTAGTCATTTGGGATCAACTCTCCCAGCTGTTTCTCATCCCAGCTCTTCATGCCCACCCAAACATGAACTCTTGAATTTTCTGGAGTGGAGTTTTTCATTTTCCATCTCACCCATCAACCTCAGGAAACCCCCAAAATTAGTACTTTCTGTATGCATGTCCTAGTGAAGCTAACCTGATTGGTGATCCCCAATGAGAGATTGCAGAGGACGTACTCCAGTTAGTACCCTTTTACCTTAAAAATCTAATTAAAAGAAAGCACCTTGATTTATTTAGTATTAAAATGTTACTCTGGGACATGAAGGAGTGCCCTCTTCTGCCTGAAGCAACTCTTCTGCCCCTTTCCCCCCCCCAACATCTGGGCCAGGCTGTGGAGTGATAGCATACCGGTGAGAACAAATTAAATCCCTCCTGTTGAAGTTACTCTGCTTCACATGAAATAATAAGTGCTTCACAGGAATCAGAAGACAAAGAGAGCTCTGTTGTTGCTGAATAGCTGGGATAACCTCATGGTTTTCCTGCTTGGCTCCAAGGGCTGTTCACTGACTTCATACTGTGTAACATATAGGCATGAATGAGATAAAATAGAGAGCACTCAGAGGAAATGGGAACCCAGGGATTCCTCTGTCAACATCAGTCCTTATCATATTTCTTCTTATTTTCCTTCACCTCCTCTCCCAATGTTTTTTTTTTTTCTTTTCTATGCTGTGACTGAAGGAAAAATATAGGGGACAGTTTTTAGTTTTAGCTAAAGCCCTGGACTTTGGGAGGCTCTAGATGTTCAATTATTGCTCTTAAAAATCACTACTTGGGAGAAAAGCCATTGTAAAACCAAGAATATACCAATTAAACATTTGTGATCAATTCAACTAGTAATTCATGCATATAAAGAAAACAATATATCTGTACATTATACATTATGGATATCACAGTATTCATTAGCAAGAAAAAACGCATAGCAAAGAAATTTAGCATTATGAACATTTTAAAGGCTTTTTCATTTGCTAAAGAAGGATTTGTGAGGGTACAATTTTAGGGCATTCTCCTGATCTTTATGAGACTGGGGGGAGAGGAAGAAGAGTGGGCAGGGAAGAGAAAATGTGTATTTTTGTCTTAGTTTTTATTTTCTTATGAGTCATTACTCTCCTCTTAGTGCTCCTTATGAGAGTCTACACAAAATGCATATAATATTATCTTAGCTTATTTATGGATGCATTAAGTATCTTTTAAAGTTCAGTGCATTTTGTTCCCTCCAAGCTACTCAAGCCCTTTTGATACTTTGTTCTTCTGAATCACTAGCAGTATTTTACCCTACTCTTATCATTACACAAAAAATAGCTATTGTATGGAAACAGAGATATGAGGAACTGCTTTCTCTTATTTTCCTGGAATGAAAGCCTCATTAACCATACTAATTCTGCTTTGTTAACTGCTCATTTTGACCCTGGTCTGGAAATATATGATGTTGTGTTTAGCACATAACTAAAACTTGAAGACAGTTTAAATATGGATGATCCCAGTGGGGTCTCTAGCCCAACAGGACTCGCATACCTGCTGTGAGGCTGTAATGTGATTCAAAGACAGAAACAGAATTAAAAGCTCCAAAAAGAAGTATCTGCTGTAATTTATCAGTGCACACAATCAGATTGGGTAGGAAAAAGCTAGTCCTGAATACATTAAGGTATTCAATTAGTAGAAAGGGCCTTATTATTTGAGTGGAAAGGATCAGACAGTGTGTTTTGGCTGCAATTTTAAGGAGTTTGGTAAGTGTTCAATCACTTGTATTGGTGGAGCACTAGGAGAGCTCATCCACTGCTGTGTTCCCACTCTGCAGATGCTCAGTATGGCTACTGTAGAAAGAGTTTCATCTGACTCTGTGCCCTTGCCTTGTTTCCTTTGCTTCCATGCTGATTTTCTGCATGGGACTAGATACTGCAGTGGTGAGGTTAAGCTGATGTGATTCTTCAGATCTTTCTTGATCACTAAGAGTACATTGCCAGTTCAATGACTATCAGCATCTTTCTCTCACAGGAGACTCGCACTGCCTTTCAGATCATGCCCTGCACTGCTGCCTCCTGTGCCCTGTGGTTACCTGACAGGTCCAACTTATCCCCCATAGCTGCAACACTCTGGGAGCAATAACTTTGCTTCATAGAGAAAAGTTATTGCATAATTATTGTTATACAAAATTATGGACCTTAAAGCAATACAGTCATGCATTCCCAAAACCTTGAGTCCCTGAATACTGCCTTATGTTATGGCAAAATTGTCTCTTTGCTCTAGAATTTATCATTTAAAGTTTAGCCCAGTCCTATTATCTTTTCACACAGGCAAAACTACCATTGTGTAGCTGTGTATAGCCTTCTGCTACAAATGACTACCTCCAGCAACAGTAAACAAGCCTGCAATGTGATGGGGATTGAATGGAAGAGCTGTGAATTAAATAGCTCCTAATCTTGTTTTACACGTCTACACCAGAAATCCCACAGCCTTTACACTTATCTTTCAAAACTTTCTTCTTTTCCTCCTTTAATAGGTAAATAAACTTTTCTGATTGGAAGCTTGAACAATCCAGTGAAGGCATTCATTGTCTGTGAGCAGAACCAGCGCAGCAATCGCACTGAGCTGTCGAGAAAAGAACTAAATGGAGGTGTTGAACAGGCAGTGCTGAATTGAGTGTCCGGATGGTTTTGGAATTCCACCAATAACTAACTCACATGCAGAGTCTTAAATAGCTTTCCTAACCTGGAGCTGGTTCCGACCTGTAATGTTTCTTTCCTGACTATGGGAATACTTCTTGAGAAATTAAGTGCAGCTGAATGGCTACAGTTCTCTCCTGTATGGAGTCAGAAAAGCCTCCTGCCATCTGACATGGATCCTGGGAAAGGATGAACCTTTGCATTTCCTACTGACATTGAGCATAAGGGAGAAATGCCGCCAGGAACTGCGTGAATAGGAAGCCCATAAAAAGGCATGTGGAGAGCAGAAGGACAACTCCTGCCTTTCGCAGCTCCTCTTCTGAGCCTGGGAAGAGGAACAGGCATGAAGCCCAATCTCAGCAGAAATACCATGGAGTCTGCAGGCAGTTCCCCTCTCCTGGGTTGTGTAGCTGAAGGTCGTTGCGTGCATGCGTTTTACTACAAACTCTGTCAACTTTTACTCTTTCACCAATAGATGGCACTAGGCAGTTAGCAAGAACCATGTCTGTATATGACTTTTTTTTGTCAGTAAATAGGCTGTTTCTGTTCTCAGTACCATGTACTTTATATGGCTTAGGATCATATTTTCATAGATCCTACAACTTTTTCAAAGTTTTCTTAGCTATAAAGGGCAACAGACGTAACAAAGAGCCTCAGTAATATTAGGAGGAAGATTCTTTAATAAAGATTGTAAGCATGGCCTGCGATGGAAATTTTATCTGTGAAAACTGACCCAGTGTTGATTTACCTGATTTTTGGTTATATCCATAACATCACCTCCTCAGCACAATTCTGAGTTGGAAAGAACACTTTGAGGCTATTGGCAGGCTATGTTTTCTAGTTTAAATGTGTATGCTGAAAAATCCCTTATGAAGAATGAGGGGGGAAAAAAAAGATGATAGAGAATCCCAGGAATTACTGATCCCATGGGTAATGTGAATCAAACACATGTGATCAGGCAGGTGAGCAGACATAATATCATTGTTTCTGAGAAGAGACAGGTATTAAAATCCCACCTGTAACTTTATAGTTTTTTGACCAGGTCAAAGTAGTTAATCCCTCTGCAGCATGTCTCATTCACTCTGTAACTCTGTGATTGCTAAAGAAAAGCAAGGGGAAAGCTGATAAGGTACTTTTAGCTCTTGTAAAAACATTTATGGGCCAGGATTAAGACTTTTTGATGAGATCAAGATAAAGTGTATCAAAACCTTGAAAGAAAGTACAATGAGACCAATGGGAGCAGGTCCTTCTATTTGTGTCCAATACACAAGGTACAAAGTGCTGTTTCATCTGTTTAGCCTGGATCTGTTAACAAACCCAGCCGTTGCCTCAGCAAATGGCATATGCAGCACTTCGTTAATGATCCAAAGCTATTTTATCCATGCAAGCTTGTTTTATGTATAGAAAATATTAAGGCAAATTTAATTTTGCTATCCCCCTAAACTAGATTAACACATAATACCAGGAGTGGCTGCTGGTGCAACGTTTTCTGATGAGGCTGTCTGTACGTTTTTCTCTCTAGGGCAGTCTAATCTGAGTCTTGGAGTCTGACTGCATGTCAGATCACAAGCACAATGAGTGCCAAAGAACATGGAATGTAGTAATGAATAGCTCAATGAAGGGTGTAAGTTTCACATTTCTGTATTTTGCCTGCCATTTAAGTAAGGCAAGGCATTTTGGTCTGTCTTAAATGCGTGCAGTGCTGGGCTGAGAGATAACTTCCTCATCCCAGCTGTTGCTATCTACAGCAGGTGCAAAGGGCTGTTCCTGCATTACGATTTGATGCTGATGACACTCTGGTGCTATCATGAATGATGGAGATTAAAAAGGCATCTTGAGGTACCTTCCTTTACTTACACTTGCTGGGTCTGGTTCCTCTCTTCTTCATGTATAAAAGAGCTACAAGGAACAAGCAGCCTTAGTTTGGGAGGAATATACTTTGCCACAATCATTAACTGCTTTTAAAAACAGAATCACAACACTCATGGGTGAAGGAAAAGCTGTAGATGCTCTGTTTGGATTGCACTCCCGCCTTTAATTATGGTGTCGCACAAAATTGTGATCTCAAAATTAATTCAAATTGAGTTGGAAAGGGAAACTGTCATGCAGTTTGAAAGCTGACTGCAATACCATAAACAAAGGGTGATAGTAAATATAGATGCCGCCCATTCAAACCCAAAGGCTCATGGTGATTCTGAGGACTGATACAATTTAATGACAATCTGAAGTGAGGAGCAAAGGTTATAATTGTTATTTGGCTGAAACTCAGGACTGGAACAGAGTCACTAGGTTTAAAACATGAGATTGCTATGCAGACTGAACTGGGGATGGAACGAACTCATCTACTCTGCAAGTTGAAGTACCAGGGGAGTTTTTATCTTCAATGCGGCATTGATACTATACACACTTAGATATGTAGATCCTGGGAATAAATATGAACACCCAGGAAAACAAATTAAAAAATAAAAATGGGAATAATAGCCTGACCCCAAATCTCATAAAAAGAAAGGAGAACATCACAGTGTGTGTGTATTTGTTTTGTTTGTTTGTTTTTTTCCTTTTAACGTTCTTCGGCTGGATCAGGCTAGGAAAACAACAAAACGGGATTCAGAGTAAGACACTGGGGAAGAGAGTGGGTGCAATTTAAAGCTCGTTCAGTGGGACACAGGAAAGAGGGAAGCGCCACAGCTGGGGGAGAACCATGTTTGGGGGCAGACAGCAAAACTGCTGCTTCGAAGGTCTCACAAGCTCAGGCTAGGTACTGTCACAGTCAGGTTGTTCATCCTGATGCTATGAGCATCTTGTCAAGCTACTGCTGTAAAGAATCATTGAGAAACAATGTCCTCAGCCACTTTTTACTGAAATAAGTATGCAAACTAAAACTTTAGAAATATACAAAACTTACGCAATGTATTTTACAACACATCACACTGCTTCCATCTGTATCCTTCAGGCACCACATAATGCCTAAAGCCATAGAGACCCAAGATGTTGTTCTCTGAGCACTGATGAAACCTGGTTTTAGTGTCTGTCTTCACTGCAGGTGCCAAATGAAAGGTGATATTAGCCACTCCTTCAATTTCTTTTCAGGACTACCAGCTGTCTATCTAGAAATGCACTCTAACCAAAACCCACCTTTATAGAACTTGCCTAGAACTGTGATCTATCCTCCTGTGGCCAGAAGTTTGCCCTTAGACGCAGGCTGCAGAACTGCTTAAACCTTGTTTTCTCAGGTAAGCAGGCTAAAAACAGGCTGCAAAAATTAACTATGCACATGTCTCAGATGATTCTGTGATATCTGTAGATCACAACTACATAGCCGTTGTTCAGGTTGCAATATGGACAGTTTGCTTATGAATGTGTGCAAAATGTCCTGAAAATTCAGAAATCATGCAGAACCAAGGAGTATGAAAGGGATCTGTTTGGTCACAGATCTGACTGATTTGCATTACTTAACCTGAGCTGCAACATTACACATCAGCTCTTTCCAACTGATACATGCTAAAATCCTTTAAATACAGAGTTCTCCAAAGGCTGTATTAGACTGTAGAGTAAGCTTGCATAAAGTAGCAGGGGAGCCATGGCTCAACAATGTATTCTGGGACAGAGTATTAGGAGATACTAATTTTGAAGTACCTAAACATGTTAATTTGTAAGCAGGCTCTTGGATTACTGCTAAAAGAATGATTTTTTCTCCCAGTTATTTTGCAACTTGCAAATGCATGTGCTAGAGCAAACGTGGCATTTCACTGTGTCATGGATTGAGGGTCTCAAACTCATAGAGCCGCTCTCTCACTCACTTTCCCCTCTTTCTTCCCTCCCCAGGCCCGGGGAGATGGGAAGGAGAATCAAAAGAATGCAACTCCCACAGGTTGAGATAAGAACAGTTTAGTAACAAAGGTA